>MU685990.1:12266-33949 GCA_026770625.1 Nicotiana glauca | reverse complement strand
TATATTATTTACATAGTAAATACAAAAGTGATTTTTAATTTTGACCATATAGAGACCAACTTTGGTCGCTAACTGCAAATGAATTTAATTTAGCGACCAAAGTTGGTCGCTAACTGTACATGAATTTAATTTAGCGACCAAATTTGATCACTAAATTTTAATCAGATTTATTTATATTTTATATAATATTTAAATTAATAATAAAAATTATTAAATGTTAGAACTGGGTCCCACCTTGGCGACCAACGTTGGTCTCTATTTCTTTAAGCGACCAACTTTGGCCGCTAAATTTTGAATTATATTTATTTATATTTTATAATTTTTTTAAATAAATATATATTTATTAAAATATTATAACTGGGTCCCATGTTAGCGACCAATGTTGGTCGCTATCAACTTATCCTTCAGTTAGCGACCAACTTTGGTCGCAAGTTTTAAATTATATATATTTATATTTTATAAGTTTTATAAAATAATAATAAAATTATTAAAAAAATTTATGTGGGTCCCACTTTAGCGACCAACATTGATCGCTAATCTCGGTATATCTTTGACCAAGCAAGTCTGACTAGTCCAGTCAACAGTTTGACTAAATTTGTAGCTAAATAGCGACCAACTTTGGTCGCTAAAGTATTTCAAATATTTTTTTTATTATTTTCGGCAGTTTGGCGACCAACTTTGATCGCTTTTTTTGACAGACCAAATTTGGTCGCTAATCTTTGGTCGCTTTTTACACGAATTCTAGTAGTGAGAGTCTAAGCAAAAGCTACCGGTTTCATCCAAACCGGTAAGCAATACTTTACTTCCGCCCCTACTAGCCAGAGGCGGATCCAGGATTTGAAATTTATAGATTCCTACTTTAATCTCAAATTAATATACAATAACAACTGGATCACAGTTAGATATTTATAAATATTCAATGGATTTCGTAATAGAAATACATTATCTATGGAAAAGCTTCTAGGTTTCCAAAAATTCATATACAATACTCAAGGACGTACCTTGGGGGGGGGGGGGTTCCATGGGGCATGTGAACCCATGCTCCCTTCCCTTAATCATGTATAGTAATGCTATATTTTTTCAAAAATATTTAAATGTATGTGTGTGCACTCATGCTCAAAGTATTATATGATGTGATAATTATTAGGTGTACACTCTAGGTGAGGTTGTGAGTTCAAATCTTATATCAATCTTATCATTAGATAGTAATTATGCACTTTTTCTTTTATTTCTTTAATTGTTGGTTTATTCTTTCAAAATTTTCACACATTAAAAATCCTATTCTTTTTTTTTGTCGTTTTAAAATCTTATATGATTAAATAAAATGTATATTTTAAAACTAGTAACAGTATAGATGTAGCATATAGTCAATGTGTTCAACTGGTCCCAATATTTTCAACGTGAAAAATAGATATATATGTAAGAAAATTATTATTTTTAAAGAAAAAATTAATTGAACTTATATTCTAAAAGTGTAATGAGTAAGAACTAAAGGTTGAACTCGTAAAATTTATATTCTAAATCACTTCTTTTTAATAGTGAACCCGCATCTGATAACACTCTAGATCCAGCACTGCTGCTTGCAACGCCTTCTCTTCCTCCGTTGCTTAGTTGATACTGCAAGAATTCTGCGGACTTTCCACTTTCGAAACTAATGTCTTTGGTAATTTAGAATTTACAAGCATATGTTCTTGTTACACCGAACGTTTAGGAAACATTTACAATGTTTAAGGCATAAAACTTGAATTTTATAAAAATAGAAAAAAGTAAGAACTTGAACTTTAAAAAATAAAGTAAGATTTTTTTTTCTTTTTTCTTAACTTTGCCTTCAGGCGTCCAGATGATAATATGGTGCGCCTTGCGTTTATAGGAAATGATGAAGATTGAAGGGTATGAACGTATGCTTGTAATTCTTTGTCTACTTGTTTTTTTCTTTTTCTTTAGTAAAAATAGCACGGGCTAGTCAGTTTTCGGATTGATCGTTCAGAAATAGCCAGCATTTGCAAAGTTATTGAAAAATAACCACTATTTTGCTGCAATAAGGACCAGTCCAGCATAATATACTGGATCGGTTCACCTGTGTATGAACTTCCAGCATATTATACTGGAACTCTAACATACGGAAAGTTCCAGCATAATACACTGGAGATTGGAGCACCTGTGTATGAACTTCGAGCATATTATGCTAGACCGGTATATTATACTTGAACTCCAGTATATTATGCTGGAGTTCCAGTACACTTATGCTAGAACTCCATTATAATATATTGAAGTTTCAGTATATTTATGCTGAAACTCCGATATATTATGCTGGAGTATTTTTTGAATTTTAAACAGTATTTTCGTTCAAATTTATCTTTACATGAAAAATAGCTAAATTTTAATTACTTTTAAAATTGTGGCTATTTTTAAATAACCAGTTGTATATCTGACTATTTTTGAATTTCTCCCTCTAGCCTTTGCCTAGATCAACTTTTGCTAATTGCAAGTACAAATGTATCCTGTTTCTTTCTATTGCATTGGGCTTTTAACACCTAAACTTTATAGATACAAGAGACTTTTTTCTTTCTATACCATATATGAATCTTATTATAAAAAATGTGCATAGTTTTATATTTACCCGCCATGTTCACAGTTATTCTACAAAATATATATCATTCATTAAATACCAATTATTAGGAGCTGATTCCTTCCTAATTAGGCGCGCTACAAATTTGGAACTAAATATTCTTCCAGATATTCCTATTTAGGCGCGCTACAATTATGAAAGTAAATATTCTTCCAGATATTTTCCACCATTGACAGCCAGTAAAAAGCTTGAAAGCTTTGAATTCAAATTTGGGTTTTCAAAAATCATTATTTGTTTGGATTAGGTGTTGTTAAAAATAATCGAGAATATGGTTTGGAATTTATATCTCAATTTTGAGGGGTTTTGGTGAAGATTAGACTTGGTTTTGACTGAATTTCAGATTGAAACTCGAAGAAGAAGAAGAAGAAGAAGACATATTGCAGAAATTGTAGATTATTTGTATTCTGATTGTAGATGCTTTATTTTCTGCTTTCACAAATAAAAAACGGCTAAAACTTCTACAAATCTTCTGAAAAAATATAATTATGTCAAAAATCACAATTATGCTACAATTGAATGGGAATTGGGATATAAAAATTCAATGTACCCAGTTTGTCGATATTTTATAGATAAATTGTAGATTATTTGTATTCTAATTGTAGATGCTTTATTTTATGTTTTCGCAAATAAAAAATGACTAAAACTTCTACAAATCTTCTGCAGAAAAATACAATTATGTCGAAAATCCCAATTAAACTACAATCGAATGGGAATTGGGATATTAAAATTCAATATACCTAGTTTGTAGATATTTTGTAGATGAATTGTAGATTATTTGTATTCTGATTGTAGATGCATTATTTTCTGTTTTCACAAATCCAAAACGACTAAAACTTCTACAAAATTGCACTTGATGTTGCTAGAGGTCTGGAATACATTCATGAGCGCACCAAGCCGCATTATGTGCATCGAGATATAAAGACAAGCAACATCCTTCTTGACGATTCTTTTAGAGCAAAGGTTTGTTCTGGTGCCGGGTTTTGTCTTTTTGGTTGTCAGTTTCGAACCCAAAAATATCTCATTGCCTTTGCTTTGCAAACAAATTTTAGATTTTGGTTTGTCAAAACTTATGAGGATAACGAATGACGGAGAAACTTCTGCAACACGAGTTGTTGGAACCTATGGCTAATAGTACATAAACGTGTGTGAGGGTGAGGGTTTGGGAGAGAGAAACATGGGAGGGGTGGGATATATGGTACCTTGAATTAAGGAGGGATATACACTGCATTAATTGTACCCTTAAAATACACTATGGTATAAAATAGGTAATTTGGTATACTAAGTATAATTAAGTCAAACCTTAAACATTGAGGGTAATAAGGTTTCCTATGTGGCATAGAAATATAAAAAATCCTAGATAGAAAGGTAAAAATTGCACGAGCACCCTATTTGGTCGCCCCCATTTAACTTATACCCACTTTTTAAAAAAGTTTTAATCTGTACCCACTTTTTAAACAACATCTTTCTCCTCCTCCTCCTCCTCCTCCTTCTTCTTCTTCTTCTTCGGGTGACAATGATTTTATATGGTGGTTGTCAATATATTTTAATGTAGTTTATGGTATTTTACAATTGTGAGCTGTTATGACGTTTTATATTTTACTATTACTTAGGGTTTCTTCTTCTTATTTTTCTTAATTGCAAATGAGTTCATTAGATTTATTGTTGTTTTAACAAATTGATGATTGGAGTTTGTTCTTGATGATATTTGGAGGCTATGTTTCAAATTTGAGCCCATTTGGAGTAGATTTAGGTATTAAATCATATATTGGATTGTTATAATTCGAAGAACAAATTTTCGTTTCTTGGCAATTTTCACTTCAGACTTATTGGCCTTAACTGAATGAAAACGTTTGTTGTACTTCAGATTTTTTGGCCTTAAGTACATCTGAAGTGCAATTTTTCACTTCAAACTTATTGGCCTTAAGTGTAGCAAAACGTTTGTTGCACTTCAGACCTTTTGGCCTTAAGTGCATCTGAAGTACAATTTTCACTTCAGACTTATTGGCCTTAAGTACATGAAATTATTGGTTATACTTCAGACCAATTCGGCCTTAAGTGCATTTGAAGTGCAAATTTTTACTTCAGATTTATTGGCTTTAAGTGAATGAAAATGTTTGTTGCACTTCAATCTTATTGGCCTTAAGTGCATTTGAAATGTAATTTTTCACTTCAGACTTATTAGCCTTAAGTGCATGAAACCATTGGTTGCACTTCAGACCTATTTGGCCTTAAGTGCATTTGAAGTGCAAAATTTTCACTTCAGTCATTTTTTTAACAACTTCAGACCCATAAGTCTGAAGTTGATTGGGGGGCAATTGCATCTATACCCGCTTTTTGTGCCACATTTTAACCCGTGCCCGTTTTGCAAAAAAAATTGCAAACGTACCCGCTTTTTCACATAACTTCAGCCCCGTGGGCTGAAGTTTTTCTTTTGTACTGGAAAACTTCAGCTGAAGTTAACTTCAGCCCACAGGGCTGAAGTTTTTCTTTTGTACTAGAAAAGTTCAGCTGAAGTTAACTGAAGTTTTTCTTTTGTACTGGAAAACTTCAGCTGAAGTTTTTGTCTTTGTAACCGGAAAACTTAAGCTCTAGAGCTTAAGTTTTCCAGCTATAAAATAAAAACTTAAGCTCTAGAGCTTAAGTTTTCCAGTTATAAAATAAAAACTTAAGCAGTTTTCCAGCTGAAGTTTTTCTTTTGTACTGGAAAACTTCAGCTCTAGAGCTGGAGTTTTTGTCTTTGTAACCGAAAAACTTCAGCTCTACAGCTAAAGTTTGCCAGTTATAAAATAAAAACTTCAGCTTTATAGCTGAAGTTTTTGTTTAGTAACCCAGAAACTTCAGCTCTAGAGCTTAAGTTTTCCAGTTATAAAATAAAAACTTAAGCTCTAGAGCTTAAGTTTTCCAGCTTAAGTTTTTCAGTTATAAAATAAAAACTTAAGCTGTTTTCCAGCTTAAGTTTTCCAGTTATAAAATAAAAATTTAAGGAGCTGAAGTTTTTGTTTAGTAACCGGAAAAGTTGTAAAATAAAAACTTCAGCTCTAGAGCTGAAGTTTCCCAGTTATAAAGGGAAACTAAAATTTTTTAAAAAGTGGGTACGGATGCAAACAAAAAGACAAAGCGGCTACAGGTTAAAAGGGGACGCCCAAATAGCGCGCCCCGTGCAATTTTTACATCGTAAAGTGGTACACTTGCAAACTTTTTTGCAAAGTATGTATAGATTTAATTGTGACCTCAAAATCGGGTATAAATGCAAAAGCCCCGATAGAAAGCTCTGAATCAAACAAATACCCATCAATTAATATTATGAATTCTTTTAGTATTACTTTGTAGCAATTATGAATCTTTGCTTCATAGGCGTCCAATATTAAAGGTAAACCCAACCAGGATTTGGTTCTATTTTAGAATAATTCCTGTTAGTTTGGTCGTTGCTATCAAGATGTTTGACTGTACAAAATGAACGAATAATAATCCAAATTAACTACTCCTATCAATTAGAGCAAAATTGAATAAGATCAAGATCACAATGAAATACAACAATATTGATAGACCCTAGACTTTACCATGATTACATTGCTGTCTTTAGATAGTTTTATCTACATTGTATTCTTGTTTTATATTGAAAAATAAGATAGGGGAAATTTGAAAAATTTTCAGTGTCTTACTTTCTGTGCAAGCTTATGTATAACCTAGTGCAAAGAAACTATAAAAGAAAATAAGAAAATTCTATACATATGCTACAATTCCATTGGCTACGAAATAACCTACATAACTGAAATTGATTCCTTTACAATGGCATGTCACACGTATGGAGCATGTGAAATTAGCTGCATTCATTTAATCTCAGACGGCTCATAATTGATCTATCAACTTAAGCATCAACGTTCAAGGATGAGCATATGTCAATTTCCCTTTCACATTTTATGACTATGAGCCCGTTTGGCTTAGTTAATTTAGATTAACTTATAAATATTAGGGGCTGAAAAATATTTTAAGTGCTGAAATTGATTTAATAAATAAGCAGTTATGTGTTTGGATAAAAGTGCTTAAATTAATAATAAACAGCCAAAGAACTGGGTATACGAAGAGTTTTATTTTAAAAGACTTATTTTAAAGATAGAATAATAAATATTTTGGTCAAACCTAAATTGCTTATAAGCCGAAATTTGATAAGTTGAGGGAGACCAACTTATGACTTTATAAACACTTAACTTATAAGTACTTTTAATTTTAACAATCACGCTAAATAAGCCAAAAAGTGTTTGCAAGACTTTTAATTTTAACAAATAGGTAAATAGCCAAAAAGTGTTTGCAAACCACTACGACCAGCTTATAACCCAAACACCCTCTGTGTCTCTCATTCTTTGTTAAACTCGGAACTCAAGTCATTTGTTGACCAGCCTAGAGACGTCTTCTTCATCTTTCTTTCTTCTACTTTCTTCTTCTGAGAGAAACCATGAGAATTACTGTGAGAATCAATTATATCAACATCCCTCCTCAAGTTGGAGGGGACGGAAGTAACTCCTAACTTGGTAAGAGCAGAGTTATGAGCTGGTCCTGAGAGGGATTTGGTGAAGCGATCGGCGAGCTGTGACGAGGAAGGAACGTATGAGAGTGAAATTAGATCTGAAAGATACTACTACCGAACAAATTGACAGTCTAATTCCACGTGTTTGGTCCTTTCGTGGAATACTAGATTTCGGGCAATATGAATCACCGATTTGCTATCGGAAAGGACAGGAACCGGTAGAGAAGGAGAGATAGACAAATCCTCAAGTAATCGTGTTAGCCATGTCAACTCAGCTACAACTCGACGCATGGATCGATATTCCGCCTTAGCGGAAAACAAAGAAAGAGAGGCTTGTTTCTTCGATTTCCATGAAATGGGTAACCCTCCTAGTGTAATATAAAACCCATTGGCAGAGCGCCTGGATTTAGGGCAAGAAGCCTAGTCTGCATCGCAAAAAGCAACAAGCTTGAGAGAGGGATCTGAGTTCAAAATGATCCCCTGTCCAGGATCTGATCAGAGGTATCTCAGAAATCGAATAGCTGCCATATAATGTTAAAGTGGAGTGCATGTATTAGCTGAGCTTAAGCACAACAAAGGATAAGTCGGGCCTTGTATGAGTCAAATAATTCAGCTTGCCAAAAAGATGACGATATACAGTTGGATTGGAGATCAAAGGACCCTCATCGCCTATGAGGTTTGAAGATGGCTCAAGAGGGGAGGAAACACAAGATGAATTGGAAACATCAAATTCACGGAATAAATCCAAGGTAAATTTTCTTTGACACACAATAATCCCCTGTGCTTCCCTGAGAATTTCCATTCCTAGGAAATAATGCAAATTGCCCAAATCTTTTACTTTAGATTATGTACTAAGAAATGACTTGATTGCTGAAATTTCTTGAGAATAATAGAAGTTAGATTCCCAGTGTGTTTAAATAATAAGGAATAGTCATCCATAGAGGAAGAGTATCCTTTGAAACTTAAAGCACCTGCAAGCCGAGAATACCTCTACCGTGAAGCTTGCTTTAAGCCATAGAGAGACTTTCTGAGTAGACAGACATGGTTGGGACTTGGGAAAACATTCCAGATGGAAATTTCATGTAGACTTCCTCTTGTAATCCCCGTGTAGGAAAGCATTGCTCACATCCAATTGATAGATAGACCAATCCTTCTTAGCTGATATTGCCATTAAGCATTTGATAGTGGTCATTTTGACCACTGGTGAAGATATGTCTGTATGGTATATTCCTTCCCTTTGAATGTCTCCCCTAACCACTAATCTGGCCTTGAGTCTATCTATTGATCTATCTGACTTATGCTTGACTTTGTAAACCCGTTTACAAGGTAAATTCTTATTCCCTACCACATCCTAAGTATGATTCTCCTGAGAGCTGTCTGAGTCTATGGCCTTTTGCCAACCAGGATGCATAGAGGCTTGAGAATAACTAACAGGCTCTTGCACTTCTGAGATGGACTGCATGATGTGTTGATTGTGTGCTGATAAATCTCCAAAAGAGTAAATAATAGGCTTAGCAGGTTGAGCTAGACAAGAATCAGTAAACTTAGTGAGGAAAATGTTATTACAAATGTAATCCTTGAAGTGACTTGGCCACTGAGTTTCTCTACTTGACCTTCTAGGCATAGGTGGAGTCAAGGTATTATCATGAGAGTTATTCCTAGGTGAATGAGAACTTGATGTGGGGCTATTTCTAGGTGAGTGGATGTTGTGCGGTGACTGAAAACTAGCTGGGATTGGGGAGGATGGGAAACTGTGGCTAGTTCCATTAGAACTAGGTGAACTGAAGGTGTAACTGATCAGTAGCAGGGATTGAAGATTTAGGTGTGTCTGCATCTGGTGGTGAGGAAACTGGTGAAGAAATAGGGTAAGTAGAATCTGTTGGGGAAGAGATATGAAATATAGAATTTGGAGGAGAAGAGGAGGTAGGATGAGAAGCAAAAGGATATCTATCCTCATAGAAGTGTATATCTCTAGACACAACAATCCTCTTAGTGTCTAATTCCAACAATTTGTATCCCTTTTGTCCTAAGGATAACCAAAAACACAAAAACTTTTGCTCTTGGGTAAAATTTACTTCTTCTATTAGACAAGGTAAACACATAACATAAATACCCAAAACTCTTGAGTTGATCATAAGATGGGGATATCTTAAACAACACAGAATAAGGTGTCATGCCTTTGAGAACCTTGGAAGGTAACCTATTATTAAATAAGTAGCACTTAGTAAGCATTCTCCCTAATACGGAATGAGAAATATGTGATTGAAACAAAAATGCTATTGCAATCTCCCAAAGATGCATGTCTTTCCTCTCAACTATTCCATTTTGTTGAGGGGTTGTTACACAACTTGTTTGGTGAAGAATTCCTTGTGAGCAAAGGAAAGCATACTCTTGACTGCCTCTACCAAGTACAAATGCATTTTCTATTCTTAGATTTTGCACCTTGACTTCACACTGCCTTTCAATTATCACTAAGAAGTTTTTCAATACCCCAAATGCATTGCTCTTTGTGCTTAACAGAAATGTCCAAGTTCCTCTATTATCAACATCCACAATAGTTAAGAAATACTTAAATCCATTATAAGTAGGGACCTTGTAGGGGTCCCAAACATCAACATGTATTAATTCAAATGCTCTTTTTGTTTTGATATGACTTAAAGGAAATGGGGACCTATTTTGTCTAGCTTTGGGACAAACATCACAAACATGTAAAATTAGGAGGAAAAGGAAAAAAAATGAGGTGCTTCATTGATGAAAAAGGCAAATTCCTCAGTCTAATGTGCCAATTTACATCAGAAATAGCATTTGCAGAAAAAGGAAAAGATACTGAACCCTGAACAGAATCAGTATGTTTAGAAATGAAACTACTTTTTTTTTATTACTATTCCTAGAGTTGATAGCAGTAGGTTCCAATAGATAGAGCCCCTATCTTGCTTCACTAAAAACTTGAGCACTCTTCATAAAAAAAAGAGGCCTGCAATAGACATTGATCATAAGAGAATGAGATGATGCAGAAAAGCTGTGAACAAGATCTATTAACAGACAAATTGTATTTGAAAATAGGTACATAAAGGGCTCTCTCCAGTAATAATTAGGAAGAATGGATATCTTCCCTATGTGAGTGACTTTTATCCTAGAAAAAGCAGGGAGATTTATTTGTAAAGGCATAGGGAGAGGAGTAAGAGATATAAAAGCATTTGAATCAAAACACATGTGTTCAGAAGCCCCTGAATCTATTATTCAAGTGCTAGAATTAAAAACTGAAAAACAAGATCTAGAATATTTCACAATTGTACCAGCAACTGCATTTGCCTTCACTTCTGAATTTGAACTCCCTGAATCTAAAACTTTGACTTGCTTGACCAACTGTATTAATTGAGAAAACTGGTCCTTGTATAAATGCTTTTCCAATGCATCATCATAATTGTTATTAGCATATCCTCCCTGTTCCTATGAGAAAACCCCATTGCTTCTGATGGATCCTTGTCCTGTTTTCCCATTTGTGAACTCAAAATTTTCAGGAAAACCTATAATTTTGTAGTAATCTGCCACTGAATGTCTTGTTTTATTGCAGTAAGTACAAGACACATTAGGGTTAAACTTTGATTTCTTTTCCTTAGCAGTAGATAACTTTGGGGTTGGATTCCCAAATCTCTGAAAAACACTTTGGTTTCTTTTGAAACTGTGTTGTGAGTCTTTGTTTTCCGTTCTTTTGTGGAAAACTACCTTGATTTGAAAACTCCCTTGGTTGCCTACCATGAAAGTTGAAGAATCAGAAGATATTAGAGGATTAGCATATCTCTCTCTTTGATTCTCATCTTGAAGGATGAGTGAATAGGCATGGTTGATACTTGGTAGAGGATTCATCATCAAGATGTTTTCCCGAATTTGACCATAGTAGCCCATGAGGAATTGAATCAACCTCTCATCCTCTTGTGATTTCTCCAACAATTGCTTTCCATCACTCACGCAAGTACAATTACACTTCATGTTTGATTTTAATGAATCTAGTTCATCCCATAAATGTTTTAGTTTGGTGAAGTAAGTTGCTATGTCATTTGTTCCCTGTGGTGATAATCCATGTAGTTCCTTCTGTAGGTGATATACTTTGCACCAATGGATTATCCAAATCTGTGTTCAAGGCTAGTCCACAAATCCTTTGCAGATTTGGAATAAATAACATTGTCTCCAATGTCTTTGGACAGTGAATTCAATAACCAGGAGGTGACCATATCATTGCATGTACTCCATGGTTGATGGTCCTTTGAAGTGGCAACACGAACTGGGCAGCTTCCGTTGATAAATCTCAGCTTGTTCTTTGCTGAAAGGGCTATCAACACAGAGCTCCTCCAACCTTGAAAAGCTTTGCCACTGAAGACTACTCATCCCAGGAGCATCTGAGGAGTGAAGGAAATCGGGGTGATTTCGGTCAAGATTGACTCCATTTCCAGCAACAGCTGGAGCTATAGAGGTTTCAGCGACATCAGGCGTGATGAAATAGTTGAATTAGTGGCAGAAAATTAAAAAAGAAGAATTGATTTCTTCAGAATCAAGTTACTGCTTTGATACCATGAAAGAATAAGATAGGAGAAATGTGAAAAATTTTCTATGTAATACTTTCTGTGCAAGCTTATGTATTTATACAAGCTTATGTATAACCTAGTGCAAAGAAACTATAAAAGAAAGTAAGAAAATCCTATACATCTGCTACAATTCTATTGGCTAAGTGATAACCTACATAACAGAAATTGATTTCTTTACAGTGGCATGTCACACATATGGAGCATGTGAAATTAGTTGCATTCACTTAATCTGGAAGACCCATAATTGATCTATCAACTTAGCCATCAACGTTCAATGATGAGCCACGTGTCAATTTTCCTTTCATATTTTATGTCTCTCATTCTTTGTTAACTCCGAACTCAAGTCATTTGTCAGAAACCCTAGAGACGTCTTCTTCATTCTTCTTCCGAGAGAAACCATGTGAGTTAATGTGAGAAATAATTATCTCAACATATATTCTATCATGTCCATAATTTGTACAAATTACAACGCAAGTTATACCATAATTAATAACACATGTTACATAGTTTATTTAGAGCCTAGTACTAAAAATATTACATTAGTTATGCTGAGATTATATTAATCATAATAATAATAATAATAATTTAATATAAAAACACAAAAGTTGTAGATATATAATTAAGTTTGCCTATCTTCAAACCAAACTACCCTTTAAGACAAACAAAAAAGTAGTCTTTTATAGAAAAGAAGTTGTGTGTTTTTGCGCCAATCAAGAAGGACTGAAAGGTTAATGATTTATGTGAAAAGTAGAGGCTGTGGATATAACTGAAAATTGTGGGAGGGATTGGAAAGGTGGGGTCGTCGTCTTATCACAATTGTAAGAATGAGAGGAACAGAAAGCATAGTAGGATGAGTAGAAAAAGAAAGACAGTTTCTTTTATATCATCTGCCAAATTTGCTGAAGAAGGCACCACCAAATGGCTAGTTTGGTTGCAGTTCAACACAAACAGCCTTCTTTTGCTGTCCTCCCTTCTTCCCATTCTGACTTCAATGGTGCCAAATTGATCTCCTCTCTTCAGGTACTTATACCCACTAATTACCCATTTTGAGTTCAGTTGCTAGCTGCTTGCTTTTAATTACATATTCTATTTATCTGCTGTGGTTTCAAGAAGATTATACCAAGAAAGTAGAAACTGCTGCTTGACATTTATTTTCTGGTTGGTTTACTATGGTTGTAGTTTAAGAGGAAACCGTGGCAGCCAAAAGGAGCATTGCATGTTAGTGCATCAAGTGGCAAGAAGATCCTTATAATGGGAGGCACTCGATTTATTGGTGTCTTTCTATCCAGACTTCTTGTAAAAGAAGGCCATCAGGTAACCAGTGCATAAAGTCTTACTATCATTTTTGGACTTGGTGTTTAAATTCACAATCTTCCAATGTTTCAGGTTACTCTGTTCACAAGAGGAAAAGCTCCCATCTCTCAACAATTACCAGGTGAATCAGACCAGGATTATGCTGATTTTTCCTCCAAGGTATGTTGGATCTTTAAAGCTCTATGGTTTCTTTGTCCTCTTTTACATCTGTTATTTCTTGACTTGTTGAGTTACTCTAACTAATGAGATTTTTTCTTCTGCCTGCAGTTACTGCACTTGAAGGGTGACAGAATGGATTTCGATTTTGTGAAGACTAGTCTTTCTGCAGAGGGCTTTGATGTTGTGTACGACATAAATGGTAGTATTATTTTTCTTGTCGTTGCAAACAACGAGTGTGTTTCCCTTTTTTGGCCTCTTGTTCATGAATTGTTCTTTGTTATTCAGGACGAGAAGCAATAGAAGTGGAACCAATATTGGATGCATTACCTAATCTAGAACAGTAAGCTATGAATCTTGTTATAGTAATACATATCATCAACTGTTTGCCTTGAGGATGGATTTCTCAAGTGATTCCGTACCAGGAGGATATAATGAGACAGCATTCTTCTTTTTCTGAAACGCTGGTGGATATAATGATATGGATTAATGGTTTTTCTTGTAAAAAAACTTAAAATTGTAAAATAGAACTGAAGCTGCACAATCTCTTCCATTAAGGTATAAATTTGATGCAATGATAGCTATTATAATTTGCTCATGAATTGCTATGGAAAAATCGCTTGTTTCTTGTTATCTGATCATCTTAATTTTGCTATAAACCTCAGGTACATATACTGCTCTTCAGCTGGTGTATACCTCAAAACTGATTATTTACCACATTTTGAGGTCAGTGTGATTATATTTTGAGTCTCCTCCTTGTCATACTACATACTAGTTAAGAGGAATAGGAAAACCTCCATTTGAGTTTGCTTAGCTGCTCTGTTGAATTTGTGTTTCCTTTCCATAGTTTTTCAATGAAAACTTGTTGCCCCGTGTCAACAGGCTGATGCAGGTGACCCAAAGAGCAGGCATAAAGGAAAGCTTGAGACAGAGAGCTTGTTAGAATCACGAGATGTTAATTGGACTTCTGTAAGGCCTGTTTATATTTATGGGCCACTTAACTATAATCCAGTTGAAGAGTGGTTCTTCCACCGACTGAAAGCTGGTCGCCCTATTCCAATTCCTAACTCAGGGCTGCAAATAACTCAACTTGGACATGTGAAGGTTGGCTAGCACATATTGGAAGAGTAGTTCACATTCTGTAAATTTGAAAATTTTCTAGTGTTAGCTTTGAACAATACTGGAGTATCACTTTACAAGGAAATGGATGACGATTGTTTCTACAAGATAAAAAGGTTTGCTTTTGGTTGGATATTCGCAGGATCTTGCAACGGCTTTTATAAAGGTTCTTGGAAATGAGAAAGCAAGCAAGCAAGTATTTAACATATCTGGAGAGAAATATGTCACGTTTGATGGATTGGCTAAGGCTTGCGCCAAGGTAACTTTTTACCTTATACTATTATTTTGATGCTTTCTAATATACAGTATATTTTGAGTCGTTGACTGTCCATGTTCTTTCTCCAGGCTGGCGGCTTCCCTGAACCCGAGATTGTTCACTACAACCCTAAGGAGTTTGACTTTGGCAAGAAGAAAGCATTCCCATTCCGTGACCAGGTAAGTATTAGTGACCTGATTTCAGATTTTACCATTCATATTCAGGTCTTACTCATTCATTATCCAAAAACCAAATTGATAATAATGACGATATGATCAACTAAATCAGTCACTCCATAAAGTTGCCAAATTATTATCGCTGCACCTCCATTTTATCTTAACTGAATAGCATGCAAAATTCTATAAAGGTTTAGTCCCCTGTGGATTAAGTATAAATAAGCATTATCGCTAAGAGAAAGAGTTGTGAAGTTGTAGTTGTCTGTTTGATATGATATGTGGCATCTGCTCCAACATTAGTGTGTGTATGTCTTTTCAAAGGTGTTGAAATTTTAAATGTTAATGCAGCATTTCTTTGCATCGGTGGAAAAGGCAAAGGCTGTGCTAGGTTGGAAGCCAGAATTTGAGCTGGTGGAAGGTTTGACAGACTCTTACAACCTAGATTTTGGTAGGGGAACTTTCAGGAAAGAAGCTGATTTCTCTACAGATGATCTCATTCTAGGAAAGAATTAGTTCTCCACACCTACGCTTTCTGCTTTCATTTTTTCCAATTTTTGGCTTCTTGCTTTTGTGGAAATTGGGAATATAACTTTCATAATGTATGAACTTTTTTAGAAGAATTAACCTAAATATTTATGTAACAATCCCTATTTTTTTATCATGTTTTTTAGTTGCTGAAATCACTTAAAAATACTTTATATTCCATAAGATTTTAACGGACACTATAATAGTCATCCAATATAAAGGCCAAGTTTTTCTTAGAATAGATTTCTTAAGTTATATTTCACATCTCTATAACAATTTTTTTCCTATAACAACAACAACCATATTTATGGTAGAACGCTCTTTGTAGAATTATCCCTCTATAATAACTATATAGAATCTCTAAGATTACTAATAACAATTCTAAAAATATGCCCACAATCTTTTCCTTTGAACAAAGTTTCTATCTTGCATAAGACACAAGATTTGAATATCTGCGTATGATATATTTTCATTGGATACCTTTTGCTGAAAATTTAGACACGAATCTTTGTCAATTCAAGCATTATATCGGTAGCAAGAGAATGGAATCTACAAAACAACTACAATTACAAAGTTCTTCCATCAATCTTGAAAGTTCCTAGTAGCTTTAAAATGTGCGCCTTAGAGTTTAAAAAATAACTACAATTACAAAGTTCTTCCATCAATCTTGAAAGTTCCTAGTAGCTTTAAAATGTGCGCCTTAGAGTCTAAATCTTTGTATGTTTAGTTAATGAATTTATTAATATTGCAATAGCTTTTTTCAATATATACCTAGTGAAATATACATATCTTCTAAGATTATAAATTTGAAGAATTTTCTTATCTTTTATATGTAACATTAAATGTCACACCTCCTTTTTTACTACCTGGGGGGTATATAAGGGAGTTTTTCCAATTAAAGTGACATAAATCGAAATGGGATTATTTTATTTAGAGTCGTCACTTGGGATATTTATTATGGTATCCCAAGTTATCGGTTTATTTTAAAATCCAAATCAAGAAAATTTGACTTTATTTAAAAGTCTGCGAAACCAGAAAACTAGATAAGGAATATCGTTAACCCGGGAGAAGGTGTTAGGCATTTCGGGGTTCTATGGATCGAGAACGCTCGCTTAAACTATTAATAATTAGCCTAATTATCTGATTTACTACATGTTTTAAACCTACTGGGCATTTTAACTTCATAACCGCTTTTAACTATTTATGAAATTATTCTAGAGTAAGTTACGATTACACTTATTTGTTTGATACACATTGCGAATCGTGTCACAAGTACAGTATCCACGATCTACAACATGTTAATTTATTAACATTATCAGAAGTTTGGTCGGGTCAAATAAATATACCCCCAGATTTTGAAATTATGTATCACAACTACGTCACAGGAACCGTACCGGTAGCTATGATAATTTTATTATAAACACGCCTAAAGCAAACTATGAATGTTCAAAGTGTTTTCTACACTAGTTATGAATTAATGTGAGGGTCATAAATTATGGGGTTCATTTGTGGAAGGCACGCCTCAATTTATTTCAAAAGATTGTACTCAACTAAAGCAAACTACGGATGTTCGTATTAAAACTAATTCGAGGTTCAATATAAGGCTACTAGTTATAAGTATGTATTGGAAGATAAGCTAGACCTTTAATTTAAAAAAAATGGGGCCAGCAGAAGGCCCATTATATTATTAAGAGCAGCACTAAAAAAAAAAAAGCTAGTGCCAACTGGGCTCGAAATTGAGCCCAAGCATCAAGACAAAGGAGGATGGAAACAAAGGGGGGCATGCTCTTGGCTTGGCCACCTTATTTGGGCCATCGCCAGGCCCAATTACTTTTAAAGAACAAATTGCAGCATTAAGCCTGCTGAAGTTTAAATCGTCCCCATTCACATGTAACCAAACATTTGCACAGATCCTAAAAGAAATGAAATGCTAAACGCCTAACATGATGGGTCTTAACTCATTATTATGCATTTAGTAATAACAAAAATAAGATTAAACCTTAGATTATTCATAAATCTCCTTAAACCCAGCTATACAATCATTTTAACATTGTTGAGATTAGTGATGATTTAAACTGAATACACTTAGCAACCAAATACTGCATTTTATGCTTAATATAGTAGTCAACATTTCTTAATATACAGCCAGACAAACAACTGGAGCTATTTACCAACTTGAAATCAATACGAAAATGATCTAATTCGGACATTCACTCATGAAAATTCCCACTAAAAAAACTATTGACTATCAAAACAGATCCAAGATACTTTGTACAAAGCTGAGAGAATTGGACAGCTAAATAACTTAAAACACATGTAAAAGCAAACTGAAACACAACATTTTAAGCTAAACAATTTAGACTGAAATTCAACACATGAAAGAGATACTATTCAGCACTTTCGATACTAAGCCTCCTAGATGGTTCATGGGACAACACAGTAAATTTAATGTATTTAGGTAGAAGCTAGAGAGGAAGAAGCTAAAGAACAAGAGTCAAATGACTTGAAAAAACATAAAAAAGAAGCTGAAATTTAAACATGAATCTTAAACTCCACATCAGCAGTACACTCTTCAAAACGGGCTTGCATTTCATTCATCATTCAAAGCTCAAGATATACCCGATTACAAAGAATAAGAAACAAGGATGTGAATCTTCAAGGAAACAATAAAAGACAAATAGGAAACCAATGAAACTAGTAGCAATGAACAACAGTATCACAGCTTCAACCTCAAACCATCTTGCAACTCAAGAAACCCAGAAATTTCAAAGGAAATATTTATTCTAATTTAAGTCGAAATCAAAAAATATTGATCAGCTACCAAAGGAACAGTAAGGCTGAGCTTTTTTTGAGGTGTTTTTTAAGGTCTAAAAATCTGATCAGTGTGTAGGAGTAACTTTTTTTATATAGGGCATACTAAATGACATCAAAAATAGAATATTCTAACCTAAATTCTGAAATGTCAGAATAGTACAACATCTTTGAGAGCTGTATATCCTTTTTCCAGCCCAATTCCAGCATAAAGGAAAAAGAGAAACAGACACAACAATTTATCAAAACCCTAAAAATTAAACCTAATTAATCCTGAATTTAACAATTGAAATCGAACTTCAAATGATGAAATTTAGCATGCTTCAGTTACTCTAATAAACAGATGCCAAATAAACAAATAAAACAGTCGTGAACAAAAGAAAAAAAAACCTATTTGCAAAACATACAGCTAAAAAGAAGAAAGAAGATGAAAGAGACGAATCAAAAGAAAAGAGAATGGAAAAAGAGTTACCAAAGACTCGCTTCACATTTGGACCAGTCAAGAATTCGGACAGACTTCAACGGGGTGAAATGAACTTGGACGATCATTAATCGACTGTTCTCAACAAGAACGATCGACTAATCGAAGTCTTAGGTTCAAACAAACTAGAAATTGACCGAAAAATCAAAAAGGGAAAAAGTTAGGGTTTTGTGGATCTTAGATTTAAGACTCGAGGAGTTCTGGATTTGTTTGAAAGAAATGGTTTGGATATATAGGAAGAGGATGGTGAAGTGATTCCATGGTGTTAATTTGGGGCTTTTTTGGGGATGCTCCGCCGCCGTAAGGCGATTTTCGGGCGGCAGAGAGAGGCAAAGCCGGCGAGGGATAAAGGGCGCGGCTAGGGTTTCTCTGTGAGAGAGAAGAGAGTGAAATGAGAGAAGGGTCTATAGGGGGTGGGGAGGTCTGGTTTTAGGACAGTTATATGTAAAATGGGAGTTAAGTTCTGAGCCGTTGGATCAAATGAATCCAACAACTGTGATGAAAGAATGCGTGAAACGGGTCATTTTGGTGAGGGTGTTGGACCTGTTTTATGGGATTGGGCTGGGTTTGAACGGGATTTTAATAATTAATTGGGCTGGAGTTTGTGTATTAACAATTGGCCCAACTTCAAAATCAAATTAATCCTTTTCCAAATTCTTTTCTCTTTTTATTTTATTTTATTTTTTCTTTAATTAATTAAAATCCTACATTAAATAATCCTAAATTAATCTAAATTACAAAACTAAACTAATTATCTATTTTTAAGTATTTACAAAAATTAGCTAATCCTAAATTAATGAAGAGAAAAATACTATTCTAGCATTTAAATCTAAAAAAAATGTAAATGAATGATATTTCTTGTGATTTTCATGTTAATAAAGCAATTAATAAACTAATTAATCCTAAATATGAACACAAAATATAATATGCAATGCATGATGTTTTTGACATTTTCGGGACATTTTCATGATTTTAATAAAAATAAAAGTGTACAAAAATACAAACAATTAATAAAATTCTACAAAAAATCCTACAAAATTGCAAATAGTTGGGGAAAAAAAATCCATTTCTTTAATTTTGTAGGAGTATTTTGAATAGGGAAAAAATTACATACTCACACCCCTTTTTGCTCGGAAACACGAAGGGTTTTCGGGCAAAAATAAAATGAGCAATTACGAGCGATTTTTGCCAATTTGAAACTCCATGGGAAGCATTTTTTGGAAAAAGTCTGATCGAACCTTGCTTCGGAGGTTGCCTACATATCCTTAGCTATAAATGAATCAGGTCAGTATAGTTCTGGAAGTTTTGGTAGCTGGGGACTAACGAAAAACTGTGATTTCACCGATGTTGCTGCTGTTTCTGCTTGCTGAGCTCCTTATTACACCAAAATGAAAGATGAAAAGCTAAACTAGGTAAACTTATCAACTACGAGTTACAAGATTCCTATCTATAAACCTTCTAAGCTTGATCTTGAGTCTTGGGCTGATTCTTCCTACACACTCTAGCTGCAACCGCTGGTTCATTCTTCTACGGCTCTGGGATCAAGGCGGGACATGTAAAGCTTGTGACTTCAATCATATCTTGAGCAGTCCGCATCTTTTCTCCGCTTCTACATTTAGAGTTCCACTTCTTTTCTTGTTTTTCTTTTCTTTTATTTGGATTGAGACTTCTTCTTTTGGTCATCTCAAACCTCGTGCCTTATGGTAAAAAACCTGTTTAGGCACCAAAACAAACAAACGAACTAAATGTTCTGCCCCGGTATTCATTAGGAAAATTTCGTGAGTTATTGCAACAAAATCTAAACTATTTCTTTATTGAAAGCAATAAAGTCAGGATTGTGTATCCCTAAGAAAAAGAGATTGGGGAGTGGAGACCCTATATCTAAAATGAAATCAAATGGGGATCGGAGGCCCTAAGTTAAAAAAATTACTAGGTTATGCCAGCATCAACTAGGGAGTGGGACCCTATACTAGAAAGGACTACCAGGTTATGCTAGTAGAGCCATCGGGTTATGCTGGAAAAGTCCTCGGGTTATTCTGGGAGAGTCATCGGGTTATGCCAAAAAAGGTCCTCGGGATATGCCGGGGAAGTCATCGGGTTATACCGGAAAGGTCCTCGGGTTATGCCGGGAACGTCATCGGGTTATGCCGAAAAGGTCCTCGAGTTATGCTGCAAAAATCATCGGGTTATGCCGGAAAGGTCCTCGGGTTATGCCCGAAAAGTCATCGGATTATGCCGAAAAGGTTCTTGGGTTATGCCGGGAAAGTTATCGGATTATACCGGAAAGGTCCTCGGGTTATGCCGGGAAAGTCATCTGGGTTATGCCGGAAAGGTCCTCGAATTATGCCGGGAAAATCAATGGGTTGTGCCGGAAAGGACCTCGGGTTATGCTGGGAAAGTCATCGGGTTATGCCGGAAAGTTCCTCGGGTTATGCCGGAAAAGTCATCGGGTTATGCCGGAAATATCTAGGGGTGGGACCTTGTGATGACCCAAAGGGTCATCACCTGTTTCCTCATTCGTTCCGTGCTTTTGAGGCCTTGAAAACCTCATTTTTACTTGCCTCGATTTGCGTGCGCAGTCTGGGCGCGTAGCCAGAAAGCTTTTATGTCGAAATATGTGAATTCTGTGAAAAATTTGAAGAATTTTGATATTGATATGATTAAAGTTGACCTTGGTCAATATTTTGGGTAAACGGACCTGGGCCCGAGATTGGACGGTCCCAGAAGGTCCGTAGAAAAATATGGAAATCGGGCATGTGCCCGGAGTCGAATTCCGAGGTCTAGAGCCCACGGAAAGAATTTTTCTGTGAAATTATTTTTCTGAAATTATTAAGGAAAATGGAAATGAAAATTGTTTAAAAGACTATGGTATCGGGCTCGTATTTTGGTTCCGACGCCCGGTACAAGTCTTAAATATGTGTGAAGCGCTTTCTGTAAAGTTTGGTCGAAATCGGACGTCATTTGACGTGTTTCGGACCTAAATATCTAAAGTTTGAAGTTTATGAAGTTATAATGAAAAATGATGAATTTGGGGCTTGATTCAATGATTTTGATGTTATTTGGGCGATTTGATCGCACGAGTAAGTCCGTAGGATGTTTTTGAGGTTG
>MU685987.1:68574-81523 GCA_026770625.1 Nicotiana glauca | reverse complement strand
GACTCTGAATCTTTTAAATAAAAGAATCCCGTTTCAACCGTCCTTTAAATTGGAAAAACTCTTTTTATGCTTATATATCCCTTCCGCCGGGGTGTAATCGCCGTAAAAAAGAGGTGTGACAGTATCAATACAACCGACCCTATGTACTGAGTAAGTTACAATAATCTTAGGTTGAAGGTAGTGACGAGCTCGAACAAAGGTCGGGTCCAACACCAATAGCTAATAACAGTTCATAACAACATAAAGCAATTAAATAAGGAAGTAACTTAGAGATAAAATGCTTAGCTTTTTCATAGCTTTTCAAAAATTGTTTCACTTTTCAAGTATATCACTGAAAACCCAACTCCTTTACTGAAGACATCTAAAATACAAATATGTTTGAAAACTGTGAGTTTTTACCAAAAATTCTTTCAACAATAAATATGATATTTCATTTTCTCTCTAGATAGCAAGTGTAAAATACCTCTTTATTCACATATGTCGATATATGTAAAAAGTCATGAATGACGTGATACCGTACGACATGAGGAAAATGCATCTCTATGCATGTATGTCATGTGCATGTCAAATGCGATGAGACTCAGTAATAAAACCATATGCACACTCTCAGTGTATCAAGTCACTCCACCCTCCCAGTCACTCAGTCCTCACAGTCACTCAGTCCTTACAACCACTCAGTCCTCACAGTTACTTAATCATCCCAATCACTCGGCACTCGCACTCAGTAGGTACCTACGCTCACTAGGGGTGTGTACAGACTTCGGAGGGGCTCCTTCAACCTAAGATCTATAACAAGCCAATCATGGCATATATCAGTAAAACATGATGCGGCGTGCAGCTCGATCCCATATATATATATATATATATATATATATATATATATATATATATATACACACACACACACACACACTCACTCACCATTAGGCCCTCAGTCATCAATCTCTCCAGTATCTCGGGCTCTCAATGTCATGAAATATCAACCCAAAAATAATAATGTGTTGGATCAATAAATACTAAAAGAGACTGAGATATGATATGCATATGAATATGTATGACTAAGTATGTAATGCAATGAAAGCAGATAGCTCAATAGCAGAAATGACCTTAGTGGGTCCCAATAGGATAAGCATGTAGCCTAGACATGGATTTTAGCACGGATCACAGCTTAATAACTCAAGTACTAGAAATTTCATGGTTACAGGTAAGATCAGGTAACTACACAATACTACAAAAACAACGGAGTCACAATTCACAGGGTGCACGCTCACACGCCCATCACCTAGCATGTGCGTCACCTCAATAATCATCACAAAACACGTAATTCGGGGTTAACAAGTTACTTACCTCGAACAAGTCAATTCCAATACCGAGCAAGCCTAGCAGTGCTCCAAAAAATTCCATCACGTGCGTAGCAACCTCCAAACAGCTCAAAGCTAGCTAAAATCAACTCAAATACATCAAATAAAGCCCAAGGAAACAACTCCAAATGATAAAGATCGAATCCTTAATCAAAATCCATAACCGGCCAAAACTCACACTCGTGCCCGCACCTCGTAACCCGATAAAACTTACAAAATCCGATAACACATTCAATTACGAGTACAACCATACTAGTTTCACTCAAATCCGACTCCGAATCGATGTTCAAAACTCAAAAATTTACTTTATAAAATTTTAGACAAACCCCCCAAATTTCACTTTGAAATCATCTATGAAATGCCAAAAAATGGATATGGATTCATGAAATATAACCAAGATTGAGTATAGAACACTTACCCCAATCCATATAGTGAAAATCGCCTAAAACAATTATCCAAATTCGAGCTCCCCAACTCTGAATATGTTAAATGAACAAAACCGTCATTTTCACATTATTCTGAATCGTTTCTTGTGCCAAATAATCTTGAAACTTGCTCTTGATGCCTTCAATGGATTTTTTGTGAAATTTTAGTTAAGTTAGGCTCTTGAATCACTCCATTTTACCTTATATTGAAGGAGATATGTTGGTTTCAATATTTGAAAATAGTGCAAATTTTTAAATACGAGGTCAGTGACAATTTCGTAATTAAACTAAAAAATCTAGCAACTCAATTCTTAGTAAAATGACCATAAAATTCTCATATGATGCCCAAATTCGATAATTCCTTTTGCTATGGCTCCGTAATTACGATATAGATCTAATGCTTCAATAAAAACAAAAATCTAAGCTCATTTGTTTTATATGATATTATTTATGCTTGAAAAATGACGTCGAAACATAAGAAAAACGAGCGCAACACAACCCAAACATATCCGAAACTCATCTGAGCCTCCCAGGATCCCGTATCAACATACCAACAAGTCTCAAAATATAACACGGACCTATCGAGACCTCAAATTATTGCATAACAACATCGAAACGACGAAATGCACCTCAAATCAAACTTAGTGAACTTTCAAACTTTCGACTTCCAAAAACTCACGCCGAAACATACCAAATCAACTCGGAAAGAACTCAAATTTTTCACATAAGTCCTAATACATCATATGGAGTTATTCGAGCCCCCAAACTACCAAACAAAATGCAAATTCTCAAAACGACCGATCGGGTCATTACATGTAAAATACAAAGTTATACATATTTATAAAAGGTTATACAATGTTATACAATGATTATACAAAGTTACACGTGCATACTGGAAGATCTCAAATAGTAAAGATATTCAACAAAAAAAAATATTAGGACAAAAAGTTATTAAATACCGTGTGAATCAAAGGTCGACCACAATATGCAAGCGAGTGGAACCAATCCTTCGTGATCACATGACACGAGGCAAAAATAAAATCTTTCGCATAAGTCATTTAATTCATCAAAATAAATATTTTTGGCACTTCAATTCATAAAAAATAAGATGTAATCATGATATTTACGTAAGTGTAATATCATAACATGAAAGCTTAAAGAAAGTAAAGCTACCTTCACCTCGTATCTATCCTATGATCAACAAATGTGCAAAACTCTTTGGCCAAAGGCGACAAGGGATCAAGATCATCAGTGTCGACTATAAAAGGATCCTTGATATAAAAAATGAGCTTGTGCACGGATCCTGATGCCCCCGAATCAAAAACCGGCAAATTACAAAAATTTGGCATATTTTTCTGGTATTTATCTCGAACCAACTATTCATGAGTGATGTAATCCTCTTCTAGTTCTATGATATGTGGTCTATGAAGCACAATTTATGACATTTGTAGCGCATCCAAATCTTCATCGGTAATATCATCCCAAAATGCATCGCCCTTGACATCATTTGCAGCCCCTTAGACAAAGAAAAATCAATAATAGAAAACTTTCAAAATGAATAAAGAAAAAATCAAACAAAAAAATAAAATGTAGCACGGGTACCAGGATCACCACAATCAGTAACTCCCTCGTTTTCCTTGACACCTAAATCTGTTTGGTTAGCTAGCGTATTTTCTTGATGCACATGCTTGATTAAGACAAGTATTGATAGCCATCATGGTCGCCAAGATCAGATGTGTTGCCATCAGATACGCACTGACAAATCTAATAAAAATTAACAGTAAAAATATTTATAGATAACATAATTGCGAGTGTTGTAACTGTATTAGTAAAAAAGTACCTTGGAATTAGGAACCTCACCCCTCGCTTGCTTGATTTCCTTGATATTTAGAAAATCGAACACTTTTTTAAAGGAAGAAACTACATATTTGTTGAGTGCGTAACTGTATTAGTTAGGTACAAAAAAAAAACATGTGTACAACCAACCATGTTTTTCCCCAAGCATATATCTGATATTGATCACTTTTAATAATACCAAAATTATTGTTATAGATACCATGATTGTGAGCACGTGATTTTTGCCTCGCTCAAATATTCCTATAGAATTCTTAAAGTTAGGATTTTTTCTTTTATTATTTGAATTTTAGGGAATTAATTGCATGATTTTGTATTTTGTTTGCCTTTTTTGTGCATTTTTAGTTGTCATAAAAATAAAGAAATAAAAAAATTACAAAATAACATACTTGCATTTAGGACCCAATTCTTTTCCCTCAAATCCTAGCCAAACTGCTCGAATCTTGAATGGAATAGAGGCAGCAAAACCCTAAATCTCCCAACCCTTACCAAATTAACACCACATAGCCTCCTCATCTCCCTCGTCACAAATCTGTGGTCTATAGCCTTCGAATATTACCAGAGCATCTCGAATTTTAGATCTTAGAACGGCAGAACCCTAAAAGTCCAAGTTGCTCGAGTTTTCCCCAATATCATGAGTCCAGAGTTTGAGTCGAGCCTCGAGATAATGTGTTCGTTTGTTCTTGGTGAAGAACACACGTTCACATCATTTCGGTGCTCGAATCGGCAGTTCAGTGTGGTTTAGCCTTGCATAAGTAAGTTTCTTTTCTTTTATTATTCGATTTATCTGTGATTAAGATCAGTATTGGTCCCATAGGCAGTTTTCTAGGTTTTAGTTTAAATTTTTTTTATCATTAGTTTTAACTCAGTAAGTATTCCTCCTGTTTTTTTGATATTTGTTAGTATAAATGTTGGTTTGATTTCTGTTTTATTTGTTGATTCTGTTGGTTTAATTTCTGTTCATGGTTAAATTTGTTCTTATGATCTTCTTTAGTTTAGTTTAATCGTTGTTTCAATTCAGTGTTTAACTAGTTCATTAGATTGGATTTTTTTAATGTTGTTCATTTAATTTGACTAGAATTAGTTCCCAACCTTGACTGCTTATGTTGATTGTTAGGATTTCTATTAGTTTTAGTTGATTGAATATAGCTCAATTAGAATTACTTGGTTCAATTATAGTTAAATTTCAACAAGGATAGCAAGGCTGGGGTGGATTAGTAATTTTAGATTAAAAGCAAGGGTAGTATAGGTATTCCTAGGTAGAAAACAATGTTGTAGGTGAAGCCAGAACCTTCTAGGATCTTCTAAAATAGAGATTTAATTGAAATATCAATAACTTAGGGCAGTAACTTGAAAAACAAGTCAGAAAATGAAGGACTAATGAATAAAAAACTAAAAATAAAAGAGGGGGAAAAGGGGTAAGTGAAAATCTGAAACTTCCCTTCAAATTTGCCAATAAAAGGCAGTCCCCATTGCCTTTTTTTACAAGTTTTTGGCATCTTAAATCCCCCCCAAAAAAAAAGTTTTCTGCAAGTTCTTAACATCTGAAATTTGAATTTCGAAAAATTCAAAACAAAAATCTGAATCTTAGAGTTAGAAAAGTTCATCTTAGATCCCAGCTCTTCAAAAAATCAAAAAAAAATTAGCAAAAAAAAAACTCCAAAACAAATATTGTTCTATGTTCCAAATTTTGATTATTGAGTTAGATTTCCAGCTTAGAGAAGGATAGAAATAGCCTGAAGATTACTTGTGTTTGATTTCTGAAACTTAGAAGTTGTCCTGGGTGTAATTTCAAATTTATTTGGGTTTATTCAAGCTGTGTTGATTGATTTACTGGTCCTGTTGTGACGACCCGACCCGTCGTCTCATGATTCACCCCTCCGTTTTCCCCATTTTATGCTTCTTCACGTTTCATTATCAGTATTTGGTGTGTTATAGTTGATTCGGATTGGTTTGGTAGAAATGAGGCACTTAGTCTCTTTAAGGAAGGCTTAAGTTGGAAAAGTCAAGCGGACGTTGACTTATGAGTTAAAGGGCTTGGATGTGATTTTCGGTGATTCGGTTAGCTTCGAGGGATGATTTGTGACTTAGGAGTGCGATCGGAATTGGTTTTGGAGGTCCGGTGTAGAATTAGGCTTGAATTGGCGAAGTTAGGTAGGTGAGATTTTGATCCGGAGGTCGGAATGGAATTCTGATACTTGCAGTAGTTCTGTTAGGTAATTTTGGATGTGTGTGCAAAATTTCAGGTCATTCGGAGGTGTTTTGGTTGGGTTTTTGATCGAATGCGTATTTCGGAAGTTTTGAAGAAACTTAGGCTTGAATCCGATGAGAATTGATGATTTTAGTGTTGTTTGATGTGTTTTGATGATTGAAATAAGTTTATATGATGTTTTGGGATATGTTGGTGCTTTTGGTTGAGGTCCCGGGGGCCTCGGGGTGATTTCGGATGGCTAAAAGGGAAGTTTTGAACTTAGAATTGCGGCAGAAGATGTACAGCAGTTGCAGACCAAAATTGGTCTTCGCGTTCGCAGGTATTGGTCCGCGTTCGCGAAGGGGTGAGTTTCCAGTGCATCGCGTTCGTGTGGGTGGCTTCCTATTCGCGTATAAGGGGGCCTGGGGTCCTGCCAAGTTTATTCATCGCGTTCGTGACAATGGGGTCCGCGTTCGCGTAGGAGGAGCGGCCTGTGCATCGCGTTCGCGGTCAATGGGACGCGTTCGCGTAGTTAGAGATCCTGAAGCATCGTGTTCGCGGACTGGGAGTCGTGTTCGCGTAGAGTAATTTCCTGGTCAATGATTTTTGTTCATCGCGAACGCGGGGGTATTGACCGCGTTCGCGTAAGGTAAAAAATGGCCGTACAGAAGGGTTTTTATATCATTTCATTCGCGAAACTTGGTCCATTTTCCTCCATTGTTGAGCACCTTAAGAGCTTTTTGGTAGAAATTGAAGAGGGTTTCGACGGGAATCGATTGGAGGCAAGTCCTATGGCCTAGAAACATTATTTTATTGAAGAATCAACCTTTAAATCCATGGAAATTTGGGAAAAATTGGAAGAACAAGGGCTTGACTTTTGAAATGAAAATTTGGGATTTGAGGGGGCATTTGAGCTCCGATTTTGGTAAATTTGATATATATGAACTCGTGGCGAGACGAGAAATCCGGTGATGTAAATTTCATAATTTTTTCGAGAAGTGGGCCCGGGGCTCGGGTTTTGCCTACTTCATGATTTTTGATATTTTTCGAGTCCTTTCAATTGGGTTATGATTCATTAGCCTATTCTGATGTATTCCTTGTGGTTTTGATCAGATTCGACGCACGAGGAGGTTGATTCGAGGGGCAAAGGCGTCGCGAGCTAGAGATTTCACCGGTTCGAGGTGAGTAATGATTGTAAATGATATTCTGAGGGTTTGAAACTCCGGATTTGCACCCATAGTGCTATATTGAGGTGACTTGCACACCGGATAGAGAGCGTGGGGTAGAGCACCATTGGGGATTGTGACTTGGTCCGTCCCGATTGTTGATTTTACCGCGTATTTCACTATGACTTGATGTTTTTCACTATGACTTGGGCTTATTGCCATACTTGGGGCTTATTGTCGACTATTTGAACTCCTTGTGAGATATCATCACTATTTTCCTCACTATTTGATATATTATTTGAACTCAGCCCATTCGAATTACACTGTTTCATGAACTCAACTATATTTTTACTCAACCTTGAGTTTTAACTGATATTTGAACTATTGTTTGAGCTGAGCATTATTGTTTTACTGATGCCCGAGGGGCTTATGATTATTTTTTTTGGATTGATTGAGGCCAAGGGCCATATGTGAGGATATGTTGAGTGATGTGAGGAGGCTTTCAAGCCTCGAGTGATATGTGAGGAGGCTTCCAGGCCTCGAGTGTATTGTGAGAAGGCTTTCAGGCCTCATGTTGATATGTACAGGCTTTCAGGCCTTATGATGATATAGCGTTTGGGCTGTAGGAGCCCCTCCGGAGTCTGCACCCCCACAGTGAGCGCGGGTACCCATCTAGAGCGGATAAATTTTAGACAATGGTAACAATGGCACTGTTGTAGCGTTTTGGTCAGGTAACAATGACTGACCAGTCATGTAACAATGACTGACATATGGTAACAATGGCACTGTAATACGCGTGTTGGTCAGGTAACAATGGCTGACCGGTCAGGTAACAATGACTGACCAGGAACATGAATCATGCCCGAGGGGCCGGAACTGTTTTTGAGATATTGCCTGAGGGGATAACTTTTATGTGCTCATCTTGCATATTTAATTGCCTTTTTACCTGTTATACTAAGGTACTTGTGCCCGAGGGGCGGATTTTCCGTGCTTATCAGCACTAACTGTTTTGAAATCGTTTTCGTAATTATTGAAAAGACCATTTGCAAAAGAGATTTGAATTGAGCCAAGGCACTTCTAAAGATATCACAGATTTCACTATCTTTCTTAGAAAATTGTATTCGGCTTCTATACAGCATGTTGGTTGCTTTACGTGATTTCTTGCTGCTCAGTTATTATTTACCTTTATTACTCACTGAGTTGGAGTACTCACTTTACTCCCTGCACCTCGCGTGCAGTTGCAGGTAATTGTTCACCCGGTAGCGGGTATTGGTCGCGTGGAGGCAGAGTTGTAGAGGTTTTAGCGAGGTGACTGCCAGCGTTCGCAGCACCACAGTCCATTTATGTTATTCATTATTATTACTCGGTGTATTTCTAGACTGTAAAGTGGGATTTCATTCTTATAGATGCTCGTGACTTGTAACACGCCGGTCGGACTGTATTGGGTTGTAATTACATTAATTAATATCATTAATTTATATTCGAACCGTTATATAACTGATTAACTGATTTAAGTGGTGTTCTGAAATTGTCTTGCTGGCTTTGTCTTCACGAGAGGCGCCATCACGACCGGAGCGGGGTTTGGGTCATGACAAGTTGGTATCAGAGCCTAGATTACTGGGTCTCACGAGTCATTAGTAGGTTTAGTAGAGTCTTGCGGATCAGTACGGAGACGTCTGTATTTATCCTCGAGAGGCTGCAGAAGCTTTAGGAAAACTTCACATTCTTGAATTCTTATTGTGCGTCCTTGATTCAGCTAGAAAAGAAACTTTTAGAATTCCTTCCACACGTCTGTGTGCGCACTTGAGAGCTCAGTATTATATGTGCCTTGATGGCTTGTGATTCCCCGATCAAGGGGCGAGATGTGACCTTCGTGAGTATGTTGGGCCAGTCTGGAGGACTTGAGGCCGGATCTTTGCCTATGGCTTGAGCACCGAGGTGCTGATTGTGTGAGCAAGTGTTTTGAACTTATATGTTCGGTATTGTTCCTATTAGCCGGAATGGCGGTTGGGTATTCGTGTGATGAGTATGTTAGTACTGTGAGATGTAGTTATTTGACTTGGTAGTTCCGAAGAAGTCTGCTGGATAACAGATGAACTATCAAGTTTTTGTTTCCTATTGTGATTTGATGTGTAGCCCGAGTATGGGCGCGTGAAGAATATTTTCGTGTCTCCTAGTTGGGGAGTGTAGTGTATTACATGTGGCGGAATGAGTTCAGACCCAGGAAGACTAAATGACTGTATAATGTGTATGACGGTGGAAGGTATGCTGAAGTACTAAATTGAGGCGAAGCAGGTGGGTTATCTCCTGCGGAGTGTTCTTAAGTGGTATGATCCTTATGTGTATGTTAGAAGATCTCATGTGTAATTGAAGGGTACGCGTTGAAATTCGACAATTCGGGTCGCTTAAAAAAGTGGGCTCAACTGATGTAGAGATGAATGCGAGAAGTGTAGAGGATTACAGTACTAGATGATCTGTGTTTTCACAAACTTGTAAATGATTTGAGTTTAATATCACTATGGTATTGTGGCATCATTAGAGTAGAAGCATTATGGGTTATTGAGTGTGTCCGGATATATGGCTTCGAGCCAAGTTGGGAAGGTTGTTGATTAGCTGATCGCACGGTCATGTGCTATGTTGGTTCCGTTTCGAGGTATGCTGGCGGATCAGTCTTGGTTGCAGAAATCGAGCCGAGGATAGCACGAGTGAAGCAAAATTTTGACAAAGGTTATATGGTGCTTCGTAGATGTGAGGAAATAATATGATGTCTTGAGCTGTTGTTGATAAAGAATGCTCAGTGTATAGAGAAGGAAGATGTTTGTTTGTATTGGAATGACTCTCGAGAATGGTTTTATTGTGTCCAAGATTCTACATGTAACAATCAGGTGTCTCAAGGTTGTATATGTAGTTAGAGACTGTGTTTTCATCGGAAAGGTCAAGACTTGTGGTATTTTATGTTAATTGTGGGATTTTATGTATCAGTATCTAGAAAGTAATGGTAACGAATTCAGATCCGCAGGAAGTTCTTCAAAGTAAAGTATTCCGGAATGTGGTATTTCTGGGAACATTTGAGGGAGTATTCGATGGCCTGTGGGTCTTAGACAGTATGGTCTTATGTGCTAGTCTCGTATGGTAAACCTGGGTTGAGGTATTGTGGTGCTACAACAAGGAGGAATATCAAGTTGATGGTGAATCAGAGGGGAAATTTGATAAATGGAATAGGTTGATAGTAGACTGAGTCGGTATGGTAAGGGTATGATTAATTCTTCGTATGTGTTCGAAGTAATGAGACTTACAGGCATTTTGCAATGCTCTCGAGCTTTGGCAGCTTGCCTAGCTTGGTTTGGGTAGAAGGATTCAGTCCTGGCAGTTTAGCTTGTGCACATGGAATTGGGGGAGAGAGTCCTTGTTGGGTTTTACCGTGGTTTGGAGATGAATATATTTCCTATGGGTATGCGAAGCATGGAATGTGTAATGATTCTTCTTCTAGATGGGATTGACGGAAGGTCTTGGCTAGATGAGTTACAGTTCAGTTCTTAAAAGAAATTCATAAATTCTTAGGCAATGGGTAGCCTCAGGTAATCAAGGAAATGGCACTGCTAATTGGAAGCGATTTGACGAGAGTATATGTCTCGGAAGAAGGATAATGTGATTAGACTGATGATATTTCGGTAGTATTGCGCCACTGTCTTGCTAGATCGACTGCTGATACCTGAGTTTGTTTGATGGCATAGGGGAATTTTAGAATATCTTCCATGGAATGATTTGGGTACTCGAGGTGTAATATGTATTCATATTTTGGAATTTGGGATCAGGTACATACAATGATTCGTGTGCTATATGGAGTTGGAGATTGGGAGTTCTCAGGTACAGACTATGTAGTGGTTGTGGATCGTGTGTATTGGTACCGTTAGCGGCTATTGGGATTTGGAGACCCGAGTGGACCTTTCTTTGCTTGGTATATTAGATTTTGGATATGATATTGGGATGTAGACTGGTTGTCTCAGTGTTGGGTTATTCTAGACTATTGTGCTATGGGCTATGTCAGAAAATGCCACAGGCTGCACGGCGAGATGCATCGGATTATGTTCTAGCAAAGTGGTTTGTATTCCAAAGACCAGCGGACGGTTGGGAAGGATTGCTTTTCTTAATTGGGCCTTCGTGGTGGATGTCAGTGCGGAGGTTTCTATCATTGATTCAGTTCCGGTATTGAGGGACTTTTTCGGATGCGTTCTTATGGCCAGGCATGTCGCCGGGCGAGATTGTGGATTTTGGTATTTATTTGGTGTCGGGCACCGTATTGTACGGCTCCAGCAGGAGTTATAGTGGTGGAAGGAGCAGCTTCAGACTTCTTGATATTGAGTTCGTTGGCAGGCCGATGTGGATACGTATTTGGCTTGAGTTAGCTTGGTTAGTCCCGAGTTGAATTGTTGAGGGATAGGTTGATTCGATCGTTATTGAACTTGTTAGTGATCGGGGGAGATCTATGAGCTGCTTTTTCTGTGCTGTGAGGCGTTATGATTTGCTGGATATGGGCACATGTGGTGCGGTTCTATTGAGGATTCATAGAGAAAGTCGAGCGGGAACAGTAATTAAGTATTGCTCAGTAAATGGAGTATTGGTTATGGCCTATCGGGTTGCGTGTCGTATGTTATTGGATTCACCGTAGGTGTAATAAATTGCTTTGGTTTAAGACATTAATTATACGTGGCTGTCAATTTTGAGCATGGCAACTTGAGGTGTTTCATGTGTAACAGTGTTTGGGTAGGATCGCGTATTATGGCGAGGCCACGCGGGGGTATGACCCTTCAGGGTAGATTCAGGTATTTTATTTTCGTGATGTGAGATGGGGTCTCAGCCTTGTGTTGTAATTATACTGATGTGCTTGAGGTACAGCTCTTTCGTTTGAGTCATTTGTCATGATTTGAGCATGTTCATACCGTTCCTCATTGGTGCGTGTATTATGCAAGTTGTGGCTTAGGCCTGTGTGGAGGTGTCATGTCACCAGAGTGGTGTGTTAGATTTGAGGTGATCGTTGGAGTCATTAATGAATACGAACAGATTTGATTTTATCTTGTTAGAAGGATAATATCGAGGTCGACTCGGAAATCTGTTGTGGTATTAGTCAAAAGGGAGGTGGCTTCATGAGTGGTTGATCTGGGAAATGGTTATGGTTTGTTGCGTGTCCCATTTATCGTTGGCAGTATATGAAAGTGTTGAAATAAGACTTTAGCTAATAAGGGATTATCTCTCGGTATTTGGTTGTTGTGGGCAATTGCTATGGATAGAAATTATCGTTTCGAGTATTTGGGTTATGTAGTATATCATGTGATTGCACCTGAGGTTACAGGTATGGGTTATTACAGTTGGTTCGGGACTATTCAGAGTATAGGTGTGAGGTTTTGATCGTATTGATGATTTCAGAAGTTAAAAGGTAGTTCTATGATTTATGGGCTAGACTGAATTGGGTAATTTAAGCTATGTTGTGCTATCGGACCAATATGAGATAGGGTGACGTGGGATCACCCCCGGGTATATTCTTGGTAAGGTTATTCAGCTATTGTTTGGCTCTAGGACAACTCTGGGAACGCTCGAGGACAAGCGTTAGTTTAAGTTGGGGAGGATGTGACGACCTGACCCGTCGTATCATGAGTCAACCCTCCGTTTCCCCCATTTTATGCTTCTTCACATTTCATTATCAGTATTTGGTGTGTTATAGTTGATTCGGATTGGTTTTGGTAGAAATGAGGCACTTAGTCTCTTTAAAGAAGGCTTAAGTTGGAAAAGTCAACCGAACATTGAATTATGAGTTATAGGGCTCGGATGTGATTTCTGGTGATTTGGTTAGCTTCGGGGGATGATTTGTGACTTAGGAGTGCGATCGGAATTGGTTTTGGAGGTCCGGTGTAGAATTAGGCTTGAATTGGCGAAGTTAGTATTTTGGCGAATTCC
>MU685987.1:35753-67425 GCA_026770625.1 Nicotiana glauca | reverse complement strand
AGTCGGAATGGAATTCCGAGAGTTGCAGTAGTTCCGTTAGGTGATTTTGGATGTGTGTGCAAAATTTCAGGTCATTCGGAGGTGTTTTGGTTCGGCTTTTGATCGAATGCGTATTTCGGAAGTTTTGAAGAAACTTAGGCTTGAATCCGATGAGAATTGATGATTTTAGTGTTGTTTGATGTGTTTTGATGATTGAAACAAGTTTATATGATGTTTTGGGATATGTTGGTGCTTTTGGTTGAGGTCTCGGGGGCCTCGGGGTGATTTCGGATAGCTAAACGGGAAGTTTTGAACTTAGAATTGCTGCAGAAAATGTACAGCAGTTGCAGACCAAAATTGGTCTTCGCGTTCACAGGGATTGGTCCGCGTTTGCGAAGGGGTGAGTTTCCAGTGCATCGCGTTCGTGTGGGTGGCTTTGCGTTCGCTTAGAAGGGGACCTGGGGTCCTGCCAAGTTTATTCATCGTGTTCGCGATAATGGGGTCCGCGATCGCGTAGGAGGAGCGGCCTGTGCATCGCGTTCGCGTAGTTGGAGATCCTGAAGCATTGCGTTCGCAGACTGGGAGCCGCGTTCGCGTAAAGTAATTTCCTGGTCAATGATTTTTGTTCATCGAGAACGCGGGGGTGTTGACCGCGTTCGCGTAGGGTAAAAACTGGCCGTACAGAAGGGTTTTTATATCATTTCATCCGCGAAGCTTGGTCCATTTTCCTCCATTGTTGAGCATCTTAAGAGCTTTTTGGTAGAAATTGAAGAGGGTTTCAATGGGAATCGATTGGAGGTGAGTCCTATGGCCTAGAAACATCATTTTATTGAAGAATCAACCTTTAAATCCATGGAAATTTGGGTAAAATTGGAAGAACTAGGGCTTGACTTTTGAAATGAAAATTTGAGATTTGAGGGGGCATTTGAGCTCCGATTTTGGTAAATTTGATATGTATGAACTTGTGGTGAGACGAGAAATCCAGTGATGTGAATTTCGTAATTTTTCGAGAAGTGGGCCTGGGGCTCGGGTTTTGCCTACTTCATGATTTTTGATATTTTCGAGTCCTTTCGATTGGGTTATGATTCATTAGCCTATTGTGACATATTCCTTGTGGTTTTGATCATATTCGACGCACGAGGAGGTTGATTCGAGGGGCAAAGGCGTCGCGAGCTAGAGATTTTACCGGTTCGAGGTGAGTAATGATTGTAAATGATATCCTGAGGGTTTGAAACCCATGATTTGCACCCGTAGTGCTATATTGAGGTGACTTGCACGCCGGATAGAGAGCGTGGGGTAGAGCACCATTGGGGATTGTGACTTGGTCCGTCTCGGTCGTTGATTTTACCGTATATTTCACTATGACTTGTTGTTTTTCACTATGACTTAGGCTTATTGCCATACTTGGGGCTTATTGCCGACTGTTTGAACTCCTTGTGAGCTATCATCACTGTTTTCCTCACTATTTGATATATTATTTGAACTCAGTCCATATGAATTACACTGTTTCATGAACTCAACTATATTTTTACTCAATCTTGAGTTTTAACTGATATTTGAACTATTGTTTGAGCTGAGCATTATTGTTTTACTGATGCCCGAGGGGCTTATGATTATTTTTTAGACTGATTGAGGCCGAGGGCCATATGTGAGGATATGTTGAGTGATGTGAGAGGCTTTCAGGCCTCGAGTGATATGTGAGGAGGCTTTCAGGCCTCGAGTGATATGTGAGAAGGCTTCCAGGCCTCGAGTGTATTGTGAGAAGGCTTTCAGGCCTCATGTTGATATGTACAGGCTTTCAGGCCTTATGATGATATAGTGCTTGTGCTGTAGGAGCCCCTCCGGAGTCCGCACCCCCACAGTGAGCGCGGGTACCCATCTAGAGCGGATAAATTTTAGACAGTGGTAACAATGGCACTGTTATAGCGTTTTGGTCAGGTAACAATGACTGACCAGTCAGGTAACAATGACTGACCAGTGGTAACAATGGCATTGTAATACGCGTGTTGGTCAGGTAATAATGGCTAACCGGTCAGGTAACAATGACTGACAAGGAACATGAATCATGCCCGAGGGGCCAGAACTATTTTTGAGATATTGCCCGAGGGGCGAGCTTTTATGTGCTCATCTTGCATATTTAATTGCCTTTTTACCTGTTATACTGAGGTACTTGTGCCCGAGGGGCGGATTTTCCATGCTTATCAGCACTAACTATTTTGAAATCATTTTCGTAATTATTGAAAGGACCATTTTCAAAAGATATTTGAACTGAGCCAAGGCATTTCCAAAGATATCACAGATTTCACTATCTTTCTTAAAAAATTGTACCCGACTTCTATACAGCATGTTGGTTGCTTTACGTGATTTCTTGCTGCTCAGTTATTATTTACCTTTATTACTCACTGAGTTGGAGTACTCACTTTACTTCCTGCACCTCACGTGCAGTTGCAAGTAATAGTTCACCCGGTAGCGGGTATTGGCCACGTGGAGGCAGAGTTGTAGAGGTTTTAGCGAGGTGACTGCCAGCGTTCGCAGCACCAAACTCCATTTATGTTATTCATTATTATTACTCGGTGTATTTCTAGACTGTAAAGTGGGGATTTCATTCTTATAGATGCTCGTGACTTGTGACACCACGGTCGGGCTGTATTGGATTGTAATTACATTAATTAATATCGTTAATTTATATTCGAACCGTTATATAACTGATTAACTACTTTAAGTGGTGTTCTGAAATGGTCTGGCTGGCCTTGTCTTCACGAGAGGCGCCATCATGACCGGAGCGGGGTTTGGGTCGTGACACATGTTTGATTTGGAACAATCCCTGGGTTTTAAATCTGTTTCTGAACTGTTGCTGAATCCTGTTACTGCTACTGACCCCTCCTCTTCATTGTTGTAATCTCCAGGTACACTTCTTGAGTTCATTACAATATAGATCTCAAGTTGAAAAATATGAAATGAAGTTGAAGCATGTTTTTGGTTATAGATTCTGTTGTTTTAAATACTTTAGTGTATTTCATTGTAATTAATAGGGACTGGACTGCTTGAGACTTTTGGACTGATGATTGTTCATCTAGTGTTAGCCTTAGTCTAGCATAGCTTGATCTCATGTGTTAGTTCTATTTTTTTTTTAATTGGAGACTGTGATGAGTTTGAAACTGATTTTGAAATCATAGACATGCATCTGTGACTAATAATTGGATATTCAAATTGTCATAAGAGGTTAGCAGGAACATCAGTTTTAGTATGATTAATTCAGATGTAGTTGTCATATCCATTTGAAGGTTAAAGGCAGAATAGGCTACTGATTTTGAAATTGAATTTAAAATGAACTGCTTGTTCATATTAGTGTTAGATCAAACATGCTTTATAGTTCAAATGCAGTAAATAGTTTAATTGTTCATCTACAGGTTTAAGTCACGCGTAAAATCCATGGAATGTGTTGATTGAAATTGATTTGGCTTTGAAATCTCACATTCAATACATTTGGCTAAGTGTATAAATTGAATATTCCTGTGATGATTAGGTTCAAGGTTATCTTATAAAATCAATATTTGGAATTAAAATCAGTCCCCCATTTAAATAGCTATGAATTAAAATCAATAGTTGGGGAATCCATATAGAAATCAATATTAGTTATAGGCTCATTTGGGAGCCAAAACGTTATAGCCTTCCAGGATTTGGGCCTGAAACTCATTCATGTAAGGCCCACGCGTGGCAGTTCTCTTATAAAGCTGATTAGGCAATTTTTGTCTCCTGGGCTAAGTCCGAAGCCCAAAGAGAGATGTTGAAGGGCTCAAACCCACACTAAAGTTGTGAGATTAATTTTGTAACATAGGTCTTGGGCTTTCCTAGTTAAGTAGCACTCTTGAACTAAGAGATCTTCCTTTTGTTCAAATGTGGACTTGAACTTGAAGCCCAATTTCATTAATTACTTCTAACAATTGCAAGTCACAATACTAATTAATTAGGTTTCTTTTTTAGAGACAATCCATACTAGAAAACAATAGTCCCTTTTAGTATGGCCTTTAAAATAAAAATGAGGTGTGCCGCGCCAAATAAAATCTATAAATTGCGTGGCCCTCTTTAATTTTTATATTAAAATACGTAGAATTTAGGACGTGTAATTTAGCGAATTTTCATGGCCTCCCGCAAAGTTAATAACACGTTAGTCACTTTAGGCGCGCTTTTTAATAATTTTACCTTCCTAAATACGGGTGTGCATTTCATGCGACCCAAATCCAAATCCCAAAGTGTGGAATAAAATGTGTCGAGGATCCAGGTGCATTTCATGTGACGTGATCCGAAAATATATTTTAAACGACGTTCAATTTCTTAAACAAATTAATTAAAAGCGGTAAATAATTTTTAAAATTGCAAAATAGGATGATATGTATAAAAAAAATCAGATTTTAGCCATTTATAATAGTTTAAGCGACCGTGCTAGAACCACGGGATCCGGGGGTGCATAACACCTTCAGAATTTCTGGTTCGTAGACTCCAATTGGGAAGTCGAAAATTTTTCTCGATTTGGGATTCAAGTTAAACCGGTGACTTGGGACACCAAAAACCAAACCTATCCCAAGTGGCGACTCTAAATAAATAAATAATCTCATTTCGAATAATGTCACTTCGGGGTAGGTGTGTAAAAAGGAGGTGTGACAGCTCTGGCGACTCTGTTGGAGACACGAACCCAGAATTTCGATTCAGGGTTCAAGAATTCGAGCTTAGTATAATTGTTATATTTGGATTTATCTGATTTTCCTACATGTTTCATGCTAAATGTGCTAAATGTTTTACCGCTTTGATATTTGTTAAATTATATATAAACTGTTACGAATCTCTTCCTCTTTCTGAGTTTTCTACATCATGGAGAAGGGTGCACTTCATGTAGCTTCTCTTCTGTTTAGAGTCTTTTCCCATTTAGAACGAGGTTTGGATAAGTTGCTAAGCCGGTAGAGCTTCTGTATCCCCGGTACGCTATCCCCCTTCGGCTCGAGTTGTCCGCTCGGGTAAGCCAGGTCTAGACCAATAAACCTAGGGTTTAAACCTAGAAGAACAAAACCTCATGTCGGATCCCTAGTAGGAACGTTTGTTTGCATCAAGTGCAATTGACTTAGGGGACTCAACATAGGGGTTGGGTCCGTCTAGGACAGGTAACCTGAAATGAAAAGACCATCCTGATGCATCTTACGTGCTACTTGCGCATTTATTTGCTCGACTTTGCATGTTGACTGGCTTGTATATAATGAGAGAAAATTGAGAAAAATAGTAGTGTTAGGACTAAGTGAGGGTAAATATTTATTTTGTAAAACCAATACCCAAATAATACCGAAATGCTGCCGAATTTTGGAAACATGGAAAAGAAAAAATATTTGAAAAATGAAAAAATTGTTGTTCAAAAATATACATTTGATTTTGGAAAATCTGCCCGAACTACGCTGGTTTGATACTCACTGGATGTGAGATACGTAGGCAACCCTCATCGGGTCCAACCTCCCTTTTGCAAAAATAGCCAAAAAATGTCAAAATTTTAATTTTCATCATAAATAAGTTGGGTGATGCCATTCTTGTTTAAAATAAGCCGAATGTCCTCAAAAGGGCGCCGGAAGGTTGTTTTTTGCAGGAACAGCCACCTTGAGTCATTTTAAACGGTTGGCAGACACAGCCTTAAAATCTCCCTCCCAAAAGTGCTGAAAGGCCGTATCTGCAAAAAACCGAGTCTTTGTTTGCTTAAATAAAATTTTGAAAAATAGCCACTTTTCCCTTTTAGGTCAAAATAAATGAAAATTCAAACAAAAACATTTCTTTTTACTTCTAAAATTCCCAAAGTTCCAATAAAAAGAAAAGGAATTTTTAGAAGTCTTTCTCTCAAAAAAAAAATAAAAAGAAAAATCAGAAATCAAAATCAAAATTATTCCCCTTAAAGCATTTCTCTCAAAAATTTCAAAAAAAAAAATAGTTAGCTTATTTACCTTGTTTACAAGAACTATGCTTAGTCTGATTCATGCGGGGTTATGATACGTAGGCAATCTCTATAAGATTCGACCGTAACCCTAAGAAAAGAGAGGGAAAAAAACAAATACGAGGGAAAGAAATAAAAGGAAAACAAGAAAGGAAAAGAAACGCAAAAGAAGAAAATAAGGAATCAAGAGAAAAACCATGGCAAAAGAAAAAGGGAAAACAGAAAATGAAAAAACAGAGGGAAAATAAAATGAGAGAAACAAAAAGAGAGAAAAACAAAAGAAAAGTCCGGGATGACATATGCAACCGTGGCAAACATGTAGATACTCATTTAACTGTATAGGTGCATCATACCCCAATGTGCGGTTACCTATCTGTTATTTGTTTCAAACTAACCGTTGTTGCTGTCAAACTCCGGCTTAGCTTTTAGAAACGGTGGTTGGTTGTGGTACACTGGCATCGCATCAATACTTCACCAGATCGAGAGGCAGTGTGGAAATGTCTACAGAAATGACTTTGCCCGCAATTCCTATATCTGAAGATAGCCCCATCTCGGGGGTCCCAGCCTCTGAGTCTGCCACAACCGAAGAGAACCGGATACTAGGTCTCCGACTCATGGAGATGTAGGATGCCTGGACCAATTGATAAGAACCTCCAAGCACCATCCCTAGATTTCCTGAACTATTTCCTAGATCCGGGGGTGTTTCCAACGTCCCCATTAACCACCCAAATACTCTGTTGGGATAGCCTACTATGACCGCTCATTTCATAGGAACACCTTCTGAGGTCCGCCCCCAGGTGTTCCCATCAGGAGCAGCTCCTAACATTTTCACTGCTCCACCATGCTCTGCTACAACACAACCTTCACTGCCAAGGCCTGCGTTTGATCCTTCGGTTTTCACCTTCCAAAACCCTGTCTTTCAGGCGGATCCTCCTCAATATCCCACATATACTTACTCTCAGCCACCACCATATGAGCTTACACCAGGGCAAGATAAAACTCCCAAAGCTCCTGAACAGGACGAGATGGCGAAAAGAATGAGGAGCCTTGAGCAGAGTTTAAAGAATATGCAAGGCTTGAGTGGGCAAAAAAGTGTTTCTTATACAGATCTGTGCATGTTCCCTCATGTGCATTTTCCCTCGGGATTTAAAATGCCAAAGTTCGAAAAGTATGATGGGCATGGCGATCCCATCGCTCACTTGAAAAAGTATTGTAATCAGCTGCGTGGGGCCGGCGAAAAAGAAGAGTTGTTGATGGCTTACTTCGGAGAGAGCTTAGTAGGCATTGCCTCAGAATAGTACATGGACCAAGACGTCTCATAATGGCACATTTGGGACGATCTTGCCAGAGATTTTGTAAGGCAGTTTCAATACAACATCGATATCACGCCAGACAGGAACTCCCTGGCAAATTTGAAGAAGAAACCCTCAGAAAGCTTCAGAGAATATGCTATTAAATGGCGTGAACAGGCATCGAGGGTGAAACCTCCTATGGACGAAGTAGAAATGGTCACTGTCTTCCTCCAGGCTCAGGAAGCAGATTACTTCCAGAACATGATGTCGGCCATGGGCAAACCTTTTGCAGAGGCGATTAAAATCGGGGAAATGGTAGAAAATGGTCTGAAAACGGGCAGAATCTTGAGCCAGTCGGCCATCACAGCAACCTCCCAATCCATCCAAGGTGGGTCGGGAGTAATGGCCAAAGGTAATAAGAAATAAGAAACGGTTATGGCAACCTCAGGGGCAAGAAGACACCGGGCTCCTAGACCCATGTTTTTTTAGAGAACCTCTCAACACTACTACCCTCATCCTGACATAGCTTACTCTCCACAACCATATGTGGTCATGAATGCTCAACCCTTTGCCCGACCGCAGCCACATGCCAACATAAATCAACCTCCATTCACAAGAAATCAGCCTCCCCACCAAAACCACTATAATCCTCGACCTCCGCAGAATAACTTTCATCCTCGGGAACCATCCAGGAGACCAAACTTTACCCTAATTGGTGAATCTTACTCTAGTTTGTTCCCGAAACTTGTCCAAATGGGTCTACTGCAACCGGTCCCTTAGAACAGACAAAACCCGGCATCGCCTGCCTACAAAGCTGGTGTCAGGTGTGTATACCATTAAGGGGCAGAAGGCCATCATACAAATGACTGTTGGACTCTGAAACAAGCAGTGGAGAACTTAATAGAGCAAGGGAAAATTGTGTTGAGGGATGAGGATGTCCCAAATGTGACCAATAATTTGTTGCCCGCTTAGTACAACGGGCCAGTAATCGGGATGATTTGTGAAGATAGGAAGTTTGATCCAGCCTTAAAAGCTATAATTGCTACCGCTGATGCGGAAAAAAAGCCAAAGGTGGCCTCGAAGCAAGAGGAAGGGGAAAAGAAGAGCAAAATCACCAAGACAGAACCAGAAAAGAAAATTAATTTGAAAAAAAGAACACAAATGTATGTACCCAATCAAGCCTATTTGGTGCGGTGGACAATCAAACCACCTCGGCTGAGTGAGCCAGTGGTTATTGGACGCGTACCACAGAAGCCTATGACGAGCCCTGCTGCGGCACCATGGAATTATCATCAGACGGTGGTTACGTATAAGGTTAAAGAGATCTTGGGAGAGCTGCTAGAAAACCCCCTTGTTGAGAAATATTCAAACATAGAGGAAGTAAACAATGCCACCAGAAGGCGTTTCCCGCCTAAGAAGCCTGTGAATGCTGAGGAAGCCGAAGTGTTCTTTCAAAAAATGAAAATGGCCGATTATGAGGTGGTACATTTGTATGAAACTTATGTCAAGCCTAAGTATAGTAAATAGGAAGATGATGAGGTTTTCACGGCTGAAGAAAGTGAGGAAATACGTGGGGCAATGAGGAAAATGCTTTACGAAACCCACATGGTCCAGCCGGGAGAGGGCACTAGTACCGCTGAGGTGTTATACATGGGACCAAGCGCCAAGTTTCAAAACTGGAAGGTTGCGCCATTCCTGATCAGGCGGGAGTCCCGGTAGACCCGTCCTGCTACTTTTTCTGCATCCCGAGTTATTCGAGGGTGTAACTCGGATGTTTCATGTAGTTTCTTGTCTTTAAATTCCCGAATGTGAACCCTGTTATCTTCAAAATTCCAAGAAATGAAATAAATATTTCATCGTTCATTTTTCTTTATTCTTTTTGATTTTGCTATTTTTTCTCCTTCATTTCTTCTCTTTAGCTCTAATAATGCAGCTTTAAATAACATGACATGCTTGCGGACTTCATGCCTAGATCCCAAAACGCTGTCAGATTTTCGAAATAATGAATCAAGAGTCGAAATGCAAAGAAGGTAACCTTGAGAAAATAAAACAAAGAATTGGAACAATTGAGGGAAAATTGGTTCGCGGATTGGAAAGGTCCATACATTACAACAAAAGAGTGTGCTGTACTCAAGGAACATCCGGTGCAGTTGTACCGACAAAGAATGGCCGGCGCCTATAATTAGAAAGTGCATCCCAGGAATTTTGAAGTGGGACAACTCGTGTTAAGACGCATTCTCCCTCATCATCAGGAAGCAAAAGGAAAATTCACTCCTAATTGGAAGGGTCCATACATCATCCAGAAAATATTGCCTAGAGGAGCAATGTATTTGGGAGATATCGAAGGAAATGATCCTGAAACAGCTGTAAATGCAGATGCAGTAAAAAGGTACTATGTCTAGGCTCTCGGCAGTGTTGGTTTTTGTGCAATTGAGACGACGAAGGCTTTTCTTCTCGCTATCCAAACACTATCAACCCTTCGTAAACCCATTTAAGCCGGTTACTTTTTTTGGCTTCCCTCTTTGGAACCCGGAAGTACCATAAAAAAAACAAAAAAAAGAGAGAAAGAAAAAGAAAATAAAAAGAAAATATGATGAAAAGAAAAAGAAAAGAAAAGAAAAAACAAAAACAAACAAAACAAAAACAAATATTTTCCTGAACTACGTTTGACTTGATTCCAAAAGGATATATAGGCAGCCTCTCGCTGGGGTTCAGTCACACCAAAACAAAAATTCCAATTCCCCCAAAAATTAAAACTGGAGCAGATGATATAATGGTTCGGCCATGAGCCCGCAAAAACGGTTCCAAAGTTGTAGTTTTGCCCAAATCCTTTTTACCCAAAGACCTTGTTCAAGTCCTTCTGATCAATTGGCAAAGGCGGGGAAGTGAAAAACATCGTTGTCGGAATCTGATGCAATTCAAATTGAGATAAATAAAATGAGAGAGTCTTATTGGTGAAAACCTTCGGGCACCATAAGGGGACGGTGAGTAGAGAAATGAAAAATGAGAGAGTCTACTTAGTAAAAACTCGTAAAGAGCACTATCGGGCGACAGTGAGAAGAGAAATGAGAGAGGTCAATTAGCGAAAACCCGCAAAGGGCGATGTTGGCCGAAAAGAAGACATCTCATCACTAAAAGAGTCCTGGCAAGGTTCCCTGACTTTGAAATGCGGATCAATGGGTTCGCGAGAAGTTGGAAAGTTTGTGTGGGTCGGGCATCCAGTCCAAGAAGCATGTCATGTCAATTTGAAGTCAGCATGCTCCCCCAGATAAGTCCTTCTTTTTCCCCGAAAGGGACGTTTCTCTTTAAACTCATATGCTTGCCTTTTGTATCCTTCTTCTTTGAATCCCTTTCGGTTTAACTCTGATTCCGGGGCTATTACAAAGAAAAGGTGGCAGAACAGGTTTATAGGGCTCCGCCTGGCAAAAGCCAAAGAAAATACCCAGCCTCAGCGGGTGTGTTAGGCCAATCCCGACTGGCCATGGTGGTTGATGCTTTTAAAGCAAAGACATTGGAAAGGAAAGAAAGCCAAAGGCAAAGGTCCTAAGAGCAGAATAAAGTGAAAAGGTCAGAGCCCACACGGGCGAGTCATCATGAAATCCTAAAAGACGAGTCCTGTCGGTTTGAAAAGAGATTCCCCCTCAAGACCAACAAGCAGCAAAGTTCTCAACGGACATTGGGCCGGGATCAAGCAATTGGGATGATCAAGGCCACAAAACCAACCACCGTTTCAAACTAACAAATTGTTCTTTGTTGAAAGTTAAAACATGTGTAATTCAAAGAAACCATGCAAGAAGAAGGTGCAATCCAAAAGAGAAAAGAAATGCGCAAGCGCTAAAACAGCTTTGCAGCAGGGAACCGACCAAAAAGGGAAGTTCCCCCAAATTCTTTCATGCGCTTTGCTAAATAAAAAGGAAAAAAGAAGAAAAAAGGAAAAAGGAAAAGAAGTAGAAATGAAAATCCCGAAAAAAAAAGAAAAAAAAAGGAGATTTTTTCTTTCTATCCCGGCATAACCCGTGGATCTCCCTGGCATAACCCAAGGAGCTTTTTTTCTTTCCATCCCGGCATAACCCGTGGATCTCCCTGGCATAACCCAAGGAGCTTTTTTTCTTTCCATCCCGGCATAACCCGTGGATCTCCCTGGCATAAGAAGGAGCTTTTTTCTTTCCATCACAGCATAACCCGTGAAACTCCCTGGCATAACCCAAGGAGGAGCTTTTTTTCTTTCCATCCCGGCATAACCCGTGGATCTCCCTAGCATAACCCAAGGAGCCTTTTTCTTTCCATCCCGGCATGACCCGTGGATCTCCCTGGCATAACCCAAGGAGCTTTTTTCTTTTCCATCCCGGCATAACCCATGGATCTTCCTGGCATAACCCAAGGAGCTTTTTTTTCTTTCCAATCCCGGCATAACCCGTGGATCTACCTAGCATAACCCAAGGAGCTTTTTTCTTTCCAATCCCGGCATAACCCGTGGATCTCCCTGGCATAACCCTAGGAGCTTTTTTCTTTCCATCCCAGCATAACCCGTGGATCTCCCTGGCATAACCCAAGGAGCATTTTTCTTCCCATCCCGGCATAACCCGTGGATCTCCCTGGCATAACCCAAGGATCTTTTTTCTTTCCATCCCGGCATAACCCGTGGATTTCCCTAGCATAACCCAAAGAGCCTTTTTCTTTCTGACCCGGCATAACCCGATGATCCTTTTTCTTTTCCGGCATAACCCGATCATTTCCCAGCATAACCTGGCTTCATTCACAAGGATACACAATACTGATTTGATCGCTTAGATACGTGTCACAATTAACTCACGAAATTTTCCTAGTGAAAACTGGGCAGAAAATTTCGTTCGTTTGTTTGTTTTGGTATCTTAAGTAGGTTCGACCTCGATACATAGGGTGCGAGATGACCGATAGAATGAGTCTCAATCCAAAATAAAGAAAAGAAGAAAAGAAAAAAAAAGAAATGAACTCAAATGTTGAAGCGAACAAAGGTGCGAATTGCTCAAAATTTGATTGAAGTCACAAGCTCCGCCGATCCCGCTTTGACCCAATGCTGCAGAAAGAAATGACACCTACAACTTGCGAGCATCAAGATTCAGATCGAAGTTCACAGCAAAATCAGTTAAGACTCAAGATTAGGCTTCAAGAGATTTATAGATAGGAATCTTGTAACTCATAGTTGATAGGCATAGCTAGCTTAGCTTTGATTTTCCTTTTGGTGTAATAAGGAGGTCAGCAAACAGTAGCAGCAGCAACAGCAGTGAAATCACAGCTTTTGGTAGTCCTAGCTACCAACCCTTCCAAAACTACACTGACCTGATTCCTTTATAGCCAAGGATATGTAAGCAACCTTTGAAGCAGGGTTCAGTCAAATGGTTTTCAAAATGCTTCTCATGGAGTGCCAAGCAGGCAAAAATCTCTCATAGTTGCTCATCCATCTTTGCCTGAAAACCCTTCGTGTTTCCGAGCAAAGAGGGGCAGCTGTGAGCACATGATTTTTGCCTCGCTCAAATATTCCTATAGAATTCTTAAAGTTAGGATTTTTTCTTTTATTATTTGAATTTTAGGGAATTAATTGCATGATTTTGTATTTTGTTTGCCTTTTGTGTGCATTTTTAGTTGTCATAAAAAATAAAGAAATAAAAAAATTACAAAATAGCATACTTGCATTTAGGACCCAATTCTAGATTTTTAGATTAATTAACATCATTGAAAATAGGAGAAAATAATTAAAAATAGTCTTTTATATTGTTTTACTTTCAATTTTTGATTTTTCCTTAAGTTTCCTTTTTAAACTAGAATTTGTTTAATTTTTGAGAATTAATTAGTCTCATTTTAGAATTAAATCAGGTTTTGGCTATATTTTAATTTTGTACTTAATAAAATCCAAAAATTTAAATAAACAAAGAAAGAAAAGAGAGGAAAACCAACAACAAAAAGAAAATGAAATGAAGGAAAGGGCAATCAGGCCACCAGTTTTGGGCTATAAACTCGAGCCCAAACCCTAAAATTCGGCCAAAATGGCCCAAATCCGCCCTTATACCCGGTCCATACACCCATGCCTTTGAGACCAATGAAACGACGTAGTATAGTAGGAATACAACGTCGTTTTGAGTTAGTAAAGGCCTAGTTAATCCAAGTCTTCCATCCACTCTAATCCAACGGCCCTGGTTCAATATTGGTTATTAAATAAAAGTGTCCAAAATATTTTAGAAACCCTAGAGACAAATTCATCTTCCTCGTATCTATATTGTTCCTTCCCGTCTCCGCCACCCCCACCCTAAGCCGCCGGTCGGAAATCGCCTCCGCCGGCGGCGATGCTCCGATGAGCCCCAAAAATACACCCTAGGTGCTCCTCTTTCTCCTCTTTCCGAATCTACACTTCTTTTCCCTCAAATCCTAGCCAAACCGCTCGAATCTTGAATTGAATAGAGGCAGCAAAACCCTAAATCTCCCAACCCTTACCAAATTAACACCACATAGCCTTCTCATCTCCCTCTTCACAAATCTATGGTCTATAGCCTTCGAATATTACCAGAGTGTATCGAATTTCAGATCTTAGAATGGTAGAACCGTAAAAGTCCAAGTTGCTCGAGTTTTTCCCAATATCATGAGTCCAGAGTTTGAGTCGAGCCTCGAGATATTGTGTTCATTTGTTCTTGGTGAAGAACACACGTTCACATCATTCGGGTGCTCGAATCGGCAGTTCAGTGTGGTTTAGCCTTGCATAAGTAAGTTTCTTTTCTTTTATCATTCGATTTATCTGTGATTAAGATCAGTATTAATCCCATAGGCAGTTTTCTAGGTTTTAGTTTAAATTTTTTTATCATTAGTTTTAACTCAGTAAGTATTCCTCTTGTTTTTCTGATTTTTGTTAGTATAAATGTTGGTTTGATTTCTGTTTTATTTGTTGATTCTGTTGGTTTAATTTTTGTTCATGGTTAAATCTGTTCTTATGATCTTCTTTAGTTTAGTTTAATCGTTGTTTCAATTCAGTGTTTAACTAGTTCATTAGATTGGATTTTTTAATGTTGTTGATTTAATTTGACTAGAATTAGTTCCCAGCCTTGACTGCTTATGTTGATTGTTAGGATTTCTATTAGTTTTAGTTGATTGGATATAGCTGAATTAGAATTACTTGGTTCAACTATAGTTAAATTTCAACAAGGATAGCAAGGTTGGGGTGGGTTAGTAATTTTAGATTAAAAGCAAGGGTAGTATAGGTATTCCTAGGTAGAAAACAATGTTGTAGGTGAAGCTAGAACCTTCTAGGATCTTCTAAAATAGAGCTTTAATTGAAATATCAATAACTTAGGGCAGTAACTTGAGAAACAAGTCAGAAAATGAAGGACTAATGAATAAAAAACTGAAAATAAAAGAGGGGAAAAAAAGGTAAGTGAAAATCTGAAACTTTCCCTCAAATTTGCCTATAAAAGGCAGTCCCCATTGCCTTATTTTACAAGTTTTTGGCATTTGAAATCCCCCCCCCCCAAAAAAAAAAAGTTTTCTGCAAGTTCTTAGCATCTGAAATTTGAATTTCAAAAATTCAAAACAAAAATCTGAATCTTAGAGTTAGAAAAGTTCATCTTAGATCCCAGCTCTTCAAAAAACCAAAAAAATTAGCAAAAAAAAAACTCCAAAAACTCCAAAACAAATACTGTTCTATTAAAATTTCATAGTTTAGTTCCAAATTCTGATTATTGAGTTAGATTTCCAGCCTAGAGAAGGATAGAAATAGCCTGAAGATTACTGGTGTTTGATTTCTGAAACTCAGAAGTTGTCTGGGTGTAATTTTGAATTTATTTGGGTTTATTCAAGCTGTGTTGATTGATTTACTGGTCCTGTTTGACTTGGAACAATCCCTGGGTTTTAAATCTATTTTTGAACTGTTGCTGAATCCTGTTACTGCTACTGACCCCTCCTCTTCATTATTGTAATCTCCAGGTACACTTCCTGAGTTCATTACAACGTAGATCTCAAGTTGAAAAAAGTGAAATGAAGTTGAAGCATGTTTTTGGTTATAGATTCTGCTGTTTTCATTACTTTAGTGTATTTTATTATAATTAATAGGGACTGGACTGCTTGAGACTTTTGGACTGATGATTGTCCATCTAGTGTTAGCCTTAGTCTAGCATAGCTTGATCTCATGTGTTAGTTTTATTTTTGTAATTGGAGACTGTGATGAGTTTGAAACTGATTTTGAAATCATAGACATGCATCTGTGACTAAAAATTGGATATTCAAATTGTCATAAGAAGTTAGCAGGAACATCGGTTTTAGTATGATTAATTCAGATGTAGCTGTCATATCCATTTGAAGGTTAAAGGAAGAATAAGTTACTGATTTTGAAATTGAATTTAAAATGAACTGCTTGTTCATATTAGTGTTAGATCAAATATGCTTTATAGTTCAAATGCAGTAAATAGTTTAATTGTTCATCTACAGGTTTAAGTCACGCGTAAAATCCATGGAATATGTTGATTGAAACTGATTTGGCTTTGAAATCTCACATTCAATACATTTGGCTAAGTGTATAAGTTGAATATTCCTGTGATGATTAGGTTCAAGGTTATCTGATAAAATCAATATTTGGAATTAAAATCAGTCTCCCATTTAAATAGCTGTGAATTAAAATCAATAGTTAGGAAATCCATATAGAAATCAATATTAGTTATAGGCTCATTTGGGAGCCAAAACGTTACAGCCTTCCAGGATTTGGGCCTGAAACTCATTCATGTAAGGCCCATGCGAGGCAGTTCTCTTATAAAGCTGATTAGACAATTTTTATCTCCTGGGCTAAGTCCGAAGCCCAAAGTGAGATGCTGAAGGGCTCAAACCCACACTAAAGTTGTGAGATTAATTTTGTAACATAGGTCTTGGGCTTTCCTAGTTAAGTAGCACCCTTGAACTAAGAGGTCTTCCTTTTGTTCAAATGTGGACTTGAACTTGAAGCCCAATTTCCTTAATTACTTCTAACAATTGCAAGTCACAACACTAATTAATTAGGTTTCTTTTTTAGAGACAATCCATATTAGAAAACAATAGTCCCTTTTAGGATGGCCTTTAAAATAAAAATGAGGTACGCCGCACCAAATAAAATCTATAAATTGCATGACCCTCTTTAAATTTTTATATTAAAATACGTAAAATTTGGGATGTGTCATTTAGCGAATTTTCATGGCCTCTCGCAAAGTTAATAACACGTTAGACGCTTTAGGTGCGCTTTTTAATAATTTTACCTTCCTAAATACGGGTGTGCATTTCCTGCGACCCAAATCCAAATTCCAAAACGTTTAATAAAATGTGTCGAGGATCCAAGTGCATTTCATGTGACGTGATCCAAAAATATATTTTAAACCACGTTCAATTTCTTAAAAAATTTAATTAAAAGTGGTAAATAATTTTAAAATTGCAATGTAGGATGACATGTATAAAAAAAAATAGATTTTAGCTATTTATAATAGTTTAAGCGACCGTGCTAGAACCACGGGATCCGGGGGTGCCTAACAACTTCCCTCGGGTTAACAGAATTCCTTATTCAGAATTTCTGGTTCGCGGACTCTAATTGAAAAGTCAAAAATTCTCCTCGATTTGGGATTCAAGTTAAACCGGTGACTTGGGACACCAAAAGCCAAACCTATCCCAAGTGGAGACTCTAAATAAATAAATAATCTCATTTCGAATAATATCACTTTAAATGGAAAAACTCCTTTATACATTATCCTTCGGGGTAGGTGTGTAAAAAGGAGGTGTGACAATGATTACTGGCATCTGAGAATATGAAATGATGTACAAACATCATTAAGTCCATCTTGATCGCATATTCGTTTGACTTTCATTCCTTTTTCTTGAAACAATCAAGAAGTTGCCCCTCATTATATATCCCTTTTTCATCTACTAGAAAATATTCTTGTAACAACTTATTGACATTTGGTTTGTTAAAGTCAGTGGCGTCGTCTTCTACACACTTCAAACCGGTGATAATAACAAAATATCCAATGCCAAAACGCATCAAACAATCATTGATTTTAACCCACAACTCCCATTTTCACCCTGGGGTGACTTCGCTCAATAATATACAATGTATGAGTTGGTTTTGATTTTTAAATTGAGGCAGATCCACGAAGTAGTTAAAACATCTATCACAGAACATTTGAAATTGCGGGTCAGTCAAATATTGCTTCAAAATGCTGACAATATTAGTCTCAGTATGGAAACTAATTCTATTGTAAAAATGTGCAGCTGATTGTATATAGAAGTCACCAACCTTGTATATGAAAAAACAACAAGAAAGAAATCTGATAAAAAAATATCATTAATAAAAAAATAAAATAAGAAGCACATATATTCAGTATTTTTACAAACTTATACTAAAAACTAGTGTAAAGATGTATAAATTAGTGTTGCTAATACATTTATAAGATATATAAATTGATGTATAACTTTATATAAACTTGTATAAGGATGTATAAAATTAATAGCACTACAGGAAATACCTTCAACTTTATTTTTCTCTCCTTGAACTTGTCGCGAGTAGCAATCTTTTGTTCTTTGGATATACCATCAAGACCACTTTCACCATCGTCGTCGATCTTTCCCTTTTTCTGTTTAACACGGGGACCAATATCATATTCATCAACCATATCAAATTTCAGCTTTTCTTTAATTTTTTCAGGTTCTACCGCATTTATTACTCCTTATTCTAACATTTTAAAGAAGATTAATAGTATTCTTTGTCTGTGTACGGGTTATTTGACTGCTTTCTTGTTGGGAGTTTTTTGTAGGAGCAAGAGACTCAAAATCATCATCATTGGGGGACATGAATATGCCCATCCACTTTCGAATGGGGGTTGATGGCAAGTCTTCTTTCGAACGCATTTGCTGGAATAAAACAAATAAAGCTTTAACAAGAGTGAAGAAAAATACAAAATACAAACCAAAAACAGAGGCTATGAATACAAAACACAAGCGAATCACAACACGAAGCTTTAAAATGTGAGAAAAAGATATTAAAGAATAAGAGTTATACTATTTACCCAAGATAAGAAAGAATATTATAACTAATAATAAAAAAAGATATTTAAATAGAAAACAGAGGCTATGAACTAAAAGCTAGACCATTTTGTAACTGCAAAATCAACACAAAAATAACACTGAACTAACAATACTCATCCAAAACAACACTGCAAAATCAAATAAAAACGAAAGAAAAAATTATATAACAATAAGGGTTACCCATAATCAAAACCCACAATGTAACAAAAATATAAAATAAAATTATAACCTAATCAAAATAAAAATTTATGAAAATTAAAATACAAACTTTAAGCTGAATAAAGATAGAAAGAACAAAAATCGAAAGGAAAACACAACCACTTTTGTGCAAAAAAATCAAAGTCAGAAAAGCAAAAATTTAACAAAAATCAAAAGCAAAGTAGTGGTAAAATGATAAAATGAAAGGTAACATTACCTGAAAAAAGAAAGAAAGCTCAAAAAATTAGAGGAGAAGCAGCAGTGGCAGGCGGTTTCTTCGTTGGAGAAGAGAAGCGTGCGTAGAAGCTGTGAGAGAAAGAGAGATAAAGCCAAATAAAAAAACAGAATTACAATAATTACAATAACAACAACAACATACTAAGTATTGTTCCATACCGTGAAGTCTAGGGAGGGTAGTGTGTACGCAGAGCTTACCCTTACTTTGTGAGAATAGAGAGGTTGTTTCCAATAGACCTTCGGCCCAGGAAAACATAAGCACCACATTACTAAAAATATAGACAAGAAGGGACAATATAAAAAAGCCATAAAAAATAAAAATAAAAATAACAAGATAGTAAGGTGATCAATAATGAAAGAAAATAACGGTTAGTCATAAAAACCTACTACCAACAGAAAGTGAGACTGCTAGCCAATGCTACTGTTATTAACACCATAGACTACCTATTCTACTACTCTAATCCTTGACCTTCATACCTTCCTATCAAGGGTCATGTCCTTGGTAAGCTGAATTTGCGTCATGACTTTCCTAATTACCTCTTCCCACCTCTTTTTTGGCCTACCTCTACCTCTCCGTAGGCCCTCGAATGTCAATCCCTCACACCTATTCACTGGGCATTTGTGTTCCTCCCCCTCACATGACCAACCCACCTAAGTCGCGCTTCCTGCATCTTGTCCTCAATAGGGGCCACACCTATCTTATCGCGAATAACCTTATTTTTTATCCTATCTAATCTGGGGCTCCCGCACATTTAAAAAAAAAAGGTTAGGGCTTCAAATATAGGTCATTTTCAGATGGGATGTAGGCCCAAGTGATAACTACTATAATTTTTTCTGTTAATAATACATTGATATAATTTATTCTTGTTAAGGAGGCACTGCCATTGGAGAGGCATAGATAGAGCAGATGAGGACGAAAAAAGAGAGTTGAGGAAAATTTCGAATCTCATTTCTAAATGTACTGTACATGTGCATACATATACATCACTAACCACTAACCTCTTAAGAATAAAATAATAGTTGTTGACAGTTGTACACTAATCCACTAACTAACTTCTAACCACCTAACTAACCTGTATAATGTACATACTTCTCAACATTCCCCCTCGAGTTGAGGAATGGAAAAGGTTCTTCATTCCCAACTTGCCAATCAAGTACTCATGTTGTAGTTTTCATAGACGCTTGGTAAGCAGATCATCAGGTTGTTCCTTAGCCCCAATATATTGAGTCCGAATTTGACCACCCTGAATTTTTCCCTCACAAAATGACAATCAATGTCAAGGTGTTTTGTCCTCTCGTGAAATATGGGATGTGCTGCAATATGTATAGAAATTTTGCTATCACAGAACAACTGCACATGAGTATTCACTGTAACTCCTAGCTCTCCAAACAAGCCAACTAACCAAGTGACCTCAGCAACAGTAGTTGCCATGCTTCTAAATTCTGATTTAGTAGAACTCCTAGAAACTGTGCTTTGCTTCTTGGATTTCCAAGAGATTAAAGCTCCACCAAACTTAACTATAAAACTAGTGATAGACTTCCTTGTCTCCACACATGATCTCCAATCTAAATCACAGTAGGCAACTAGTTGCTTGTCACCTTTTGCTGGCATAAACATTCCAGCCCTGCAATTCTCTTGACATACTTAACCACTCGTACAACTGCTTCCATATATGACTGCTTGAGAGCATGCATGTGTCGACTATGTACTTGGACAACAAAGGAAATATCTATCCTTGTCATTGACAAGTATAGCAATCTGCCTACCAATCTCTAATAGCTACCTGGATCCTTAAGCTATGCATATGTAGAGGCTTCTCCCTTGTTCATGAATTTGTCAAATGTTACTGAGGTGAGTTTGTGATTGAACTCAAGAGGTGTAGTAACATGCTTTCCACCAGCTAATCCCAGCTCAACACTAACTCAAGAGCATATTTCCTTTGATTCATAAGGATTCCTTCTTTAGAACTGGAGAACTCAATTCCAGAAAGAATTTTAATTCTCCTAAGTCTTTCATTTTGAAATGAGCTTGCAAATATGTCCTTAACTGATGAATGAGCTCCAAGTTATTCCCAGTAACTAGAAGGTCATCAACATATACTAGAATTACTACCATATCACCACCTACCATCTGTGTGAAAAGAGAGTAATCATAATGAGACTGTACAAATTCCATATCCTTCAGAGCAGAAGTCAACTTCATGTTCCACTGTCTAGGAGTCTGCTTGAGTCCATACAAGGACTTATGCAATCTACAAACTTTTTGATGACACTCCCCCAAGATGGCAAAGCCATCTGGGATCTGCATATAGACCTCTTCAAAAAGATCTCCTTGAAGAAATGCATTGTGCACATCTATTTGAAAGATAAACCAACCAGATGCTGAAGTCAAAGCCACTACAGATCTCACTATCGCCATTTTGGTCACGGGAGAGAAAGTCTCTCTATAATCCAAGCCCTCAATCTGACTATACCCCTTAGGAACTAGTTGAGCCTTATACCTCTCTACCTCCTAGTGGACTTATATTTCACCTTGAATACCTACTTGCAACCAATGATATCCTTTCCAGGAGGTAGTTCCACAATGGACAAGGTCTAGTTCTCCTCAAGAACAACAATCTCAACCTGCATGGATTCTATAGACTCAGGATCAGTACTTGCCTCAGCAAAGGAGGTAGGCTTAGACACAACTGAGTAGGCCACGAGACATGCATGATAGGCAGGGGACAACTTATCATAGCAAATATATTTGGAAATGGAGTAATTGCAGAATTTTCCTTTGGAGGGAACAACATAGTCTTTTAACCATATAGGAGGAACATAAGTCCTAGATAATTTCCTAATAGGAGGTAGATCAACAGTAATGGAGGAGCTTGACTATGGATGATGATCAGGAACAAGCTGACTTGGATCAACTTATTGACTAGAGATAGAAGGAGGTGACTCATTTGTGGTTGTTCCAGGAGTAGGAATGCAATTGAGAGAGGAGTAATCAACTTCTGAAAGGTCTAAAATAGAAAATAAAGGACAGGAATTTGATGTAACATGGTTAAAGGAAAAAACATTCTCCTTGAAGACAGTGTCCCTGCTTATGAAGAATAGTTTAGAGTGGAGATCATATAAAATATATCCCTTTTGCACAGAAGAGTAGCCTAGATGTACAAGAGGAATGGCTCTGGGACTGAATTTATTTGCTTTTCTAGTTGAGATGGCGTATCATAGGCTACCAAAGACTCTTAAGTGCTGAAGATATGGAACCTTATCATAGAGTTTCTCAAAAGGAGAGCCTCCTTTCAATAAGATTGTAGGTGATCTATTCAGAAGATAGACTGTTGTAGAAATACACTCACCCCAGAACTGGAGTGGAACAAATTCTTGAAATCTCAAGGCTCTTTCCATATTAAGAATAGACATGTGTTTTCTCTTAAAGGTACCATTCTGTTGAGGTGTATATACACATGAACTCTGATGAATAATTCCATGCAGCACCAAGAAATTATTGATCTGCTCATTGAAGAACTCAGTACCATTGTCAGACCTAAGACACTTAACTTTTCTATCAAATTGAGTCTGAACTAGTGTTAAAAATATTTTCAGCATAACAATAGATTCTGCTTTGGAACCTGTATGGTCCCAGACATCACCACGCACAAGTTCAAAAGGATGAGTAGAACAAGGAGTACTGTGAGGAAATAACAGTCTAGATCTTACAATAGGACACACTGTACAATGGTTATCTTGCATAGGAATATGAGCTAAACTACTAATATTTTGTAGAACTTTCAAAGGTGTATGCCCTAGTCTCTTGTGTCTCAAAGACGCAATACAATTCTCAGTAGACTTAGTATGGGCTGCCTTATTGTTAATAGAATTAGAGATAGTATTTATAGAAGATACTAGACTGGTACTTTGCCTTGCATCCTGCAGCTGCACTGAGTCCTCAGAGATACCTGGCTTCAGAATATAAAGCCCAAACTCTTCCTTACCAATCTCCATTACCTTCCCACTCAAGAGATCCTAAAAAAAGATAAAAATCAGGAAAAAATGCAACAAGGCATCTCAACTTCTTTGTAAGATTTGAGACTGAAAGCAAGTTGTATTTGAAGTTTGGAATGTATAAGACATTCTGTAATGATTTAGTTTTGAAGATTTTGGAAACACCAATATGACTTATAGCAATCTAATCACCCTTAGAAAGATGAACCTTATTACTATCTATACTAGTCAGATCCTTGATTTCACTTAGTAGCTTGGAATTATGTACCATATGATTGGAGGACCCTATGTCCACTATCCAGTTACCATTGACTAGATAAGACATGAAGCTTGTTATAATACATGTGTTGTTCATAGTTGTTGTATTTTCCATAGATTCTACTTGTTTTCCTTTGCTCAGCGTATGAAGAATCTAATCATATTGTTCTTGAGTAAAAACTGGAGCAGGTGAAGAAAATTGAGGAGCAGGTTGAAGAATAGGTTGAGGAGGATCAGGAGTTTGGAAACCTCGAGCAGTGAATGCATTGTTCACCTGAGGACCTGAGTAACCTCTTCTCTTGGTCTTGAAATTAGCAGGATATCCATGGAGCTTATAGTAAGTATCCTTGGTATGACATTTCAAGTGACAATAGTCACATTGTAGTGTAGACCTCCCAAAATTGTTTCTAGGTTTGAAACCACTATTTCCATTCTCAGAGTTAACCTTACTCATCAGTGCTGTAGAGTCACCAATGCCAACACTTAGGGCTGTATTGTTTCTCCTTTGACTCTCAACATTAACTAACTTAGTATAGGCTTGGTTAACATTTGGAAGTGGTCGAATCATAAGGATATGATCTTTTGCATTATCAAAGGAGGAGGAGCTAAGGCTTCATATTCATCCCATAACTCTCTAAGTTTTGAGAATATTCAGATACAACTAGCAGATTTTGAGTTAGCTTTGCAATTTCCTTGTGAAAGTAGAATAATCTAGAAGCATTTACTTTATCAAATCTTTCATGAAGATCTTCCCAGACCCTGAGTACATTAGAGGCATAGATTATAATACTTAGTATATTTGGAGCTACAGTATTCATTATTCGAACCAAAATAATAGCATTACATCGATCTCAGAGTTCACGAAGACTCTCATCATATAGCTCCTTCCTACATATTACGGAGGCACTGCCATTGGAGAGGCAGAGATAGAGCAAAGGAGGAAGAAGAAAGAGGGGTGAGGAAAATACCGAATTTCATTTCTGAATATACTATATATATATATATATATATATATATATATATACATACATACATACATACATACATTACTAACCACTAACTCCTTACGAACAAAATTATAGCGGTTGACCATTAATCCACTAACTAACTTCTAACCACCTAACTAACCTCTACAATGTACATACTTCTCAATAATTCAACTGTAATCTATTTTAATTAGTGAGTCCATTCTTAAGGAAATCATGAAACACAATAAATTAATATACACAGACTTGAAAAGATAAAATTTATCTACCTAACATCGTTTTTGCTAACTTATTCCTTCAAGTGAAAACAACACGTCTTTGCCTTGTTACTTTGTATTTGATTTGAAAAACAAATCATGAGGCGGGAAACTAGTTCATTCTCCTATAATTCTAAGCTTTGGTTCTTAAAAATCAAATCAAACATTAGAAAATTTTATTTTATTTTAACTTATTTTATGTGAGGTGATTCACAAAATGAACGACCATTACCACTAATTTATTATACTCTTATGAATTATCTTTCCTATTTTATGCAATTTTATTTAAGTTATTATCATTTTACTTGCAAAAAATTCCTAAGTATCTTTAATGTCCGTTCATTTATTTAGAATCTATAAGACTTTTCTCTTTTTTTTCTTTCTATTCTTCTTTTTTCCATTTATTTCAAAAGATGCGATGAAAGCGAAACATTATATATTATAAGCAACATTTTACATTATGTAAAACAATGCAATAATTAGGCAAAATATTATGTAACATTTTCTGTGTTTTTGCTACAAAAATATGGCAATAGTAAAATACTCGAACACATTAGATACCCTTTAAAAATGAAATAATAATGTTGAAATAATAATCTAAAGGGGTGATAATAAGTAATGGTAGGAATAGTTAAAGGTGGGTTCAAGTTTAAGTTGGACACTGTTATTAAAAAATTATACTCCGTAGTACTTAATAATAATAACCTAAAAATATAATTAGAGGGGTATATTTGGGAAATGAAATAGCCACGAGAATATCTGAGCATGTCTAGGTTTTTTCTTTCTTCCTAAGCTTTACTCAAGAAATTCAATTTCGACCCAATCGATTCTCCGGCGTTAGCAAATCCTCCGTTCGCATTTTCCGGTAGGTTAACTTCTTACCTTTTTACTCTATTGCTGCTTTATTTGCTTGTAAAAAATGTACCGTCTCTGTTATTACACGTCGTTGCTCTGCTCTTTACACATTTGCCAATTAAATTTCTCATTTTTGTATTTTTAATTAATAAGTGCAAGATAATTTCATTAATGCTAAGTTAAGTAGTGCTGACCAACATCGAAATTTCCTTATAAATTTTTATCATTTTTGCTATTTTAGTTTTTCTTTTTTATAAATTTCAGTGGTGAAGACTTTATTTAATTTACAATTGATGGTTCATATTACAGAATTTATAGCTGTGAATGAAATTAGTGGTTGTGCATGTTATGGTTATTTTTCCCTTTTTCTTTTTAATGACGGTGGTGTCCAGGCACAACTTGCTTGCACTAGCATTGATACCAAGTATCTTTGCCCATTATGTCTTAGATAGATGGAAGAAATCACCTAGTGTTTGTTGACGGTGGTGTCTAGGTTGTACGTGTTCGCACCTTGACTATTTCAGTAGGTACTTGATACCACCCACTAGCACTAACACCGATTAACTCTGCACACCAAGACTTAGATAGATGGAAAGATGTCACTTAGTGTATTTTGCCTTTGCTGGGAAGTGAACTTGAGACCTCATGGTTCTCCCCCACTTCATTGACTACTAAGCCATACCCTTGAGTCTGTTATGGTTATTTAGGCGGGAATGTTGGGAAATTTATTTTAAATTGACTAGTTATAAGGTGGCTATGGCAACCCTGCTCTTTTATCCGGCCTTGGTATCAACAATGTGAGCTCACGTAGGATGCAATGCTCGCACATGCAGGTTTTTGTTTAGGAGGGAATGGCTAAGAAGATGTTCAAATGATGCAATAGTTTATTTTTTGCTGAGGGCAGTGTTACGTAGCACCTATGCTAGTGGGGGTAGCAGGACACCACCCTCATAAAAAAATGGTGCAATAGCTCGATTCTTTGTTTAATAGGTAGAGAAGACTAGTCGTAGAAGTGGACCGGTTACTTAGTCATTTGGTGTGTCTGCTTGTGAATGAAGTAGCACATAGTTCATTGCTCAGAATGATGATAATATTTGAGATTTTTGGCTTTTGGATGTCTCTATCTTTCTATTTTTTTTTGAGATGTATGTGCATTTCTTTCAAGCTATACAGAACTCTCAGCACTGCATACATCGCACTGAACTCCCAAAACAGGAAAAAACACGAGGAAAAAGTTATTCTCCTTTTTGAAAGCTATCATCTTTTTCAGAAAAATTATGTGTCAAATACAGAAAATAAAAATTCAGGGTTTGTTCTTTGAGGATTGTTATCTACATGGGATGTTTTATGGCCTTTTCTTTTTGATGACCGAGAAATCCGTCTAGGGCGAAGCTTAGGACCAACCGCAGCCTTTGAAACTCTGGGATAATGGGCCCGCCCCTCAACCTTTCTTTACTAGGATGTCGTCTGGACTTAATACAAGCTAATTAAAATTAGTCAAAGCAGTGTGCCGCAAATTCTTAAATATCAGCTAGAACATGTCACAACATGCTCTCTGACATAAGCTGGAATTGTGGAGTGACACTATAACCTAGATAATGGTTAAAAAAGGGGACTCCTGTTTCCACTAAGCATTTATTGTGGTTTAACCTTTCTTTCATGCTTTGTGTTCTCCACATTGCGTCCGGTGGTAATGTTTTGACTGCAATGCATTTTGAGCGTTATCAGGCGTACATATCTTTTCTAATTACAAGACATTGGATGATATATATTTTTTGACATTTACTCTGAATTCTTGTTGCATCAAGCTAAACTAGTTGTCTCACTTTGCTAAGCTGTAATGGTTTTGGAAAAACTTTGACAAATTCTGTTCCAATTGAAGTTACAATCTGATTCTTTCTTCCTTGGCTGCAGATTGTTTCTTATCCTAGCGTGGTATAATCTGTATCTCTGTGCATTTATTTTTTAAATTATTATGTGCACTTGGCACTTGTGCTTCTCAAGTTATTAAGCTCCATATTCTAATTCTAAATTAAGAGAAAAATAGGGGTTGCCAAGCTTTCTGGTGGAGTTCTCTTTTACTCACTCACTGTATTTTTTTGTCATTTCTGTTGTCCGTGAGCTTTAAATGACTTAGGTCTCATCTGTTGCCAAATATGATGTTTCCCCAGATAGATGTATTTTATTTAAAGGAGAAGATGATAATGATTAATAAAACCAATATACGAAGAAAAAACAATCATTCATATGCATTTTATCATTCTTATTCCATTCAACGAACTGGCATCTGAATGCCTGAGGTGTGAAGGCATTTTAACAGGAGTGCAGCAGCTCTCCTGATAGGGATATGAGCAAGAGACACTGATGTGCTTTTTGTTTCTTAACCATTATAAAATAACGCAGAATGCGTTACACATATACATGGATAGATACAACTGTCGGACAATGAATTCTGTTAAAGTATTTGTTAGAAATTCTCTTTCCTTTTTAAGTTTTGCACTTTCGGAGAAAATTGTTGGAATAGATAATTTGATACATTGCTGGATACACTTCTCAAAGTTGAGAAAAAAGTAATCTAAAAGTACTACTCTTTCTTACAATTGGATGCATGGTTAATTTACTGAAAGGCATGATGGATTTGTTTTCTTGCATGCAGCTATTTTTGTCCTTTGAAATTGTTCTGATGGATGCATGATCATGAGTCTGTGACTTCTGCATTACTCAGGTGGTGATTTACCTTATGTGTCCTAAACGCATAGGAGTTGATTGAAAGATTGATAGCTTTGCTATATTAGTATCATGGGATACAATCGGCAAAAAGATAAGAATGGTTACCGTAGTTCATCAAAGGGTAATGGCAATGATGGTACGTCAGCTAGGACAAGACCTCTCAGTTTTGATGACATCATGCTTAGAAGGAAAAGTAAGGAAGAGGAAGTGGACATTAAGAACAATTTTGTAGGAGCTGAGAGTGTATCGCGTAAAGAAGACAGGCAAAAGAGGACTACTGATGGTTTAGAACCTGAGCGAAACCGCGACGATGAGTCATTACCTAGTGCTTCCAGACATAATTCGGAGGATTCTAGGAAGTTAGCATCAAGGCAAACAAAGAGTAATATGATGGCTGAAAAATTAACTAGGGGTAAACATAAAGATAGTAGAGAATCTGAAATCAAATCAAAGACATCAGTGAACAAAGATGTAAGCCATAAGAGACTAGCTGGTAGCAAATCCGACAAAGATTATCTTGTCCGGAGAAGAAAAGATGAGGAATTTGTTGATGATTCTGGAAATGAAACTGGTAAAAGACATTCAAGAGATTTGGGCCGGAAGGAGAGATCGACAGATAAAACTGACAGAAGACGCGATGAGGGAAGAAAAGACAAAGATCCTGATAAGGATGAGAGACAGTCATACAGGAAGAGGAAAGATATGGAAGTGCCAAGTGATGTTCCTCTGGATGAGGCTGAGAAAAGGCATTCAAGAAATCATGGACGGAGAGATAGTTATGCTGACAGAACTGAAGTAAAGTCTGAATCAGGTAGAAGGAAGCACCAAAGTGATGACGAGGAGAGAAACAGAGACAAGAATGCCGATAAAAAACACAGTTCATCGAAAGTTTCTGAAGTTACCGGAAGGGTGGAATCTTCTCGGGCTCAGCTGGAGGAAGAAAGACCAAAGAGAAGGCGGTCAAGAAGTCGAGAGTATGATAAAGATCGAGGTAGAAGGTCTCGTTCTGGCTCACCAAGAGGACGTAAGCATTCAGCTCATGATCTCAGAGAGCGTGATGAGTTTTCCTCGCATTCTTCCAAAGATAAATCTGGAAGATCACATTATGATCTGGATAAAAAGATCTCCAGCAATGGTTCAGATAGCCACTCCAAGCGCCATGCAGAATCTACAAGTGGGCTTGGTGGCTATTCACCAAGGAAGAGGAAATCAGAGGCTGCTGCTAAAACTCCTCCTCCAACTAACCGCTCTCCAGATCGGAAAAATGCTGGGTGGGATCTACCACCTGCATCAGCTGGAAGTAATGTTACTGGTTCTGTTCCTTCTAGCATTCAGTCTTCAATGCAATCTGTAATACCAACTATACATCAGCTCTCTAGCGTGGTTCCTGCTAATACATTTACAACAAAGACTGCTGACATTTCATATAATTACTTATTTTCATCTATACATGCAACTGATTCAGTCCAGCTGACACAAGCAACACGACCTATGAGAAGGCTTTATCTAGAAAACTTGCCAAACTCTGCCTCTGAGAAAGATATTCTGGACTGGATTAATCATTCTTTGCTGTCTTCAGGAGTCAATCGCATTCAAGGAACACAACCATGTATCAGCTGTATGGTATGCTTACTTCTTCTACTCTTGTTCTAAGTAGGATAGAGATTAGTGTTGCTTACTGTTTCTTCACTGCAGATACACAAAGAGAAGCGCCAAGCTCTTCTAGAATTCTTAACCCCCGAGGATGCTTCTGCTGCACTTTCTTTTGATGGCAGATCCTTCTGTGGTTCTATTCTTAAAATCAGGCGGCCAAAAGATTTCGTCGAAGTGGCTGTAAGAATATTACCATGAGATTCTTTATAGATTTGTGCTGGTCTTTTGCCCTGGCCTTTTGTTATTTGCTTTTTTTTTAGTGATATCATGAGAGACGTGTGGGACAATGATAGTTTCTTGCATATTATTTTATGTAATATGTTATGTGATATGCAGTCTATCTAAATTTCACTGTGTTTCAATCTCCGAACCCCCACCCAAAAGTAAAATCAGTCTGTTTAGCTGGATTTTCTTACTTCCCGCTGCATTATGAGTCGTGTGGGACAATGATTGGTTCTTGCATATTATTTTATGTAATATGTTATGTGATATGCAGTCTATCTAAGTTTCACTGTGTTGCAATCTCCGAACCCCCACCCAAAAGTAAAATCAGTCTGTTTGGCTGGATTTTATTACTTCCCGCTGCATTATGAGATGTCTTGGTGTGTCGTCTTTTTTGTGCTAACATTTTCCCTGAAGCTTCAATCTATATTATAGAGTTGTCAACTTGTCATGTTTCATATGCTTGACTAGGAAACGTTTTGTTTCAACTTTTTCCTTCTATAGCTTTTGAAAATATATGAACAACAACTCAATGCTAGGGAGTTGCATTGTCAAGTTGTTCTACTTCCCTATATGGCTTAACAATTAAGGAGGTAAGGGGAAGGTAGCTGAGAAACAGTTACCCAATAGATCGATTTTAATATGATTGGGTTCTTGGTTGGAAAAATAGCTACTTCCTTAGGTCCTTTTTGTTTCAATAAAGCAAGCTTGTTACTTTCGGTTGAAAAGTGACAACTCATTGTCATTTGGGTAGTTCGGTTAAATTTTCTGCCTGTTCAAAGTGATTTAACTAAGAAAAGTATTGAATGCGGGTGGCCCCAAAACGAGTTGGGTCAAAAGTGATTTGTGTATAACGTTGGTTGCCAGTACTAGGTTAAAAGCGGTTTGAGTTGTAGTTTGGTTGCCATTTTAATCATATAGTGGTGACCATTGATATAGAGTATAGACTTTGCCGATGAAAGTTTGTTCAAGGTTACTTGGCGGATTTCCTGAAAAGTCTTTGATAATGGGATTAGCAGGAAACAATATGCCTTTTCTATCGACTGTAATTCTCCATATGAGGATGTGAAATGTTAGATATCCGGGTCCTTGGGCTACTTTATAAAATGGTACATCGTTCAAACCCCCCACACACTTTATAATATGGGTTGTGTACTTATTCTTCATGTTAATGTTCAGTTCTAAAATGGATACAGACTATGCGTTTGTGGTGGGTTGAAACAAATTTATGTTCAATGAATCTGATTTTCCTATTCTCTTGCCTTCCTTTCTTTATCATGGGGTATTTGGAGTGATTAGTTGCATGGATTGTGACTTTTGTTCGGCGAGGGATGTTAAGTATGATGGTCAGTTTGCTGTTCTAGTCCCAGTAATGCATACTACTCAAAATCTATTCATCACCTGCATCAAAGAATAAGTACATAGGCAATAAACAAAATTCTACGGTAAATGTGTTCTTGCAGGTAAAAAACAAGGTGTCCATCTTTATCATAAAAAGTCAAGGTCTTCATCTAGTCAAAGAGTAGGATGCATGAAGAGGTTAGACTTGTCCTCAATGCTTGAATGATTGTTCAGTGTGGAAGATAACCTCTGTGAACGGGACACCAATCTCATAGAGTCCCTTAGCGTTTGTTAGCAGCAATATAGGCACCAAGATTAGCAGCAACATAGGCACCAAAATTTTGGTATAGCATATGTTTGAGATGTTATTGATATGAAATCATTCTGATCTTCTCTAATAGTACCCTCAATATCTTTCACCTCCTATATCAGAGCAGGGGAAGCAGCACGTCATTTAATCATCCGTTTAACTGGATATTGGAGGATGATGATGGTGGTTTCCACTGCATAAGTGCAAAAAGGATGATATATAATTGAGTTATATCAAACGAAGTGAGATAAAAAAAATATGGAAATTGTGGTAGGGCAGTTTTGTTAATATAGAACATTGGCTGCATGTTGGATCTGCAGCTTCCTTGTTAGTTA
>MU685987.1:22524-34481 GCA_026770625.1 Nicotiana glauca | reverse complement strand
CCCCCCCCCCCCCCCTTTTCTTATGATCGGTACGCCTCTTATATTTTATTTTAGTAATTTCCTATTAGTATTGCTTTGGAAAAGGGGTTAGACTGCTTAGTGACTTCCACATGAAAATCAAGTCTTGTCTCAGTAACTTCTTGCTCTGTATTTTCTACATTTTGTCAATGCATCAAACTGTGTATTTAAGTAGTAGGAAGATGGTGCTTCCTCTTTACGTTGAAACAGTGCTTTATTCTGCTTTTATATGCAGTTTCTGAGGTATACTGTGGTCATTATTCATGTAGCAGGTTTTCAGACAGTTGCTATTTTCATGCAGACTGGTGTTCCTCAGAAGTCGGTTGCTGCAGCTGATAGGATAGACAACACTGTGGAGGATTCTCCTTACAAGGTATGCATCTGAAACAACACAAAGGATTTGACCTTTAAACCTGCCTGTCGGAACATGTGTTGTCCTTATACTTGGAATGCCTATCGTCCTTTCCTTGTGATAAATATGAATCTCCTATTTGTTTCATGCTATTAGTAAGTTTCATGTCAGTTTCAGTTTGTTTGATCTCTCTGATTTAGCAGGACTACTTAAGAGTTGAAAAATGGCTATTACTGTACATTAAGAGTTTACTTTTCATTAGCTTGAGCTCTTGTGTATTGTAGTTAGGTGTTTTAAAATATAATGTAGGAACGCCAGTTTTTTTGTATGTTAGCTTAAATTTTGAGAAAGGAATGAAATTAACTTTTGAAGGGTAAGTAAGTAACCCTCAGGGGTTGGCATGGTGGCAATTGACTTGAGCCTTGGGATTTGCTCCCTTTCAAGGTCTCAAGTTCGAAACCCATTGGGTGCAAACAATTTCTGATGGCCATCGGACTAGGTAAAACCTGAATTAACCGTGGTGCACTTGCGGAAAACTCCTTGCCGAGGGCCTGTGCACCCCCGGGATTAGTCGGGGCTCATAAAGACTCGGACACCCGGTGCAAATCAAAAAAAAAAAAAAGGGTAAGTAAGTCCTTTATTGCGGTTACGTTTTTTTTTCCTCGCGGTACTTTGGTGTAAACAAGAAACAATGTCTTGTCTAGATGATTTCTAACTGTATTATGAAAATGATGTGTACGACAGCAAATTGGTTTAATATCAAATGCTTACCTTGACCCCCACCCCACCCCACCCAAAAAAAGGGTAATAGATACGGAAGAAAGCCTATGTTCTAGGAAACTGGGATACACATTTTGATGACCTAACGATCAGGATAGGAACAATAGCTTTGAGAGTTGAGACTATTATACCAATAATTTCTTCTGTGCGCTGCACTTTTATGTATCTTGTATGCGAGACTCGCAGAGACAGAAAGCAATGTTCCAGCTGCTCTATGCTACTTCACAACACCGGAATCTCAAGTGGCTCAATTATATATTGGATTGTGTGGTTATAGATTATGATATCTGCTTTCAATATTCATAAGGTGTTGATGTATGAAAGTTCCCTAACTGTTAGACTAGATGCAAAGCTTCTCATTTGAATCCTGTGGGATTGTGAGGACGTTACATTTGGATTGCTTTACTTTCTTTGTTGGCCTTTGCCTCAACTCTTTGACAGGTCATATTTGTGAACTTCAGAATTTTTTTGTTTAATTTGGCTTCCACAAACGAGTACTTCGAAATTTGACCATTTTGTATTTTCTATCCGATTAATGTTTTTTCAGATTTTTAAGTCTGTTTCATTCCTGTTGTTTCCTTTCCCTTTCAGTAACAAGTTTTTATACACGTTGCAGATTTTTGTTGGTGGAATTTCAAGAACTATTTCATCGGAGATGGTAAGGCCGAATAATGTCTCAAAACCTTTCCTTAATTAAAAAGAAAGAACAATGGAATATTGGGCTTCCAGTGAATTTGATCTTATCTGATGCTATTTCAGCTTATGGAGATTGCTAAAGCTTTTGGACCTTTGAAAGCCTACCATTTCAGTATGAATTCAGATATCAATGAACCTTGTGCATTTCTTGAGGTACTCTCGGATTATTGGATACATCTTTCTCATATTAAGTTAAGTGTCCTTTTCTTTTCTGAAATATTCTTTCCTTATGGCAAAGGTAGCTTTTACGCAACAAGCGGAGTCTTAATTCTGGTTAAGATTATTTTTCGTTGGAGTGAATTATTGGAAGTACCGAGTGGAAGAAAAAAGAGCAAATTATCATCTTACTAGAAGTTAGATCTTATTCCTCTTCAACAATCTTCTTTGGGTGGAAGAGTGAATGAACAAAAAGTAGTTCTTTTACATGTTTAAAAAGTTGGTGGTCCTTTCTTCTTGCTTTTCTTTCTATCTTGCCAAACAAAATGACTTACCACTGTTAGCATGTAAAGGCATGCTATCCTCTTTGAACTCCTTTTTTTATTTTTATTTTTCTCTTCTAATTCTGCTACTTTGCTTCTCTAAAGGTAGGATGAGTAAGTAAATTTTTTGACAGGCAAGCGAAAACTCTTACCAGCTGACGTACAGTTGCTCTAGAACAACCAATACTGATTCAGATCCAGGTGTAGGCTTACTGGTCAATTCGATCAACGTGTGCCAAATATATCATCCTTTACACGGCCAATAAAAAAAAGTATCATCCTTTATACGAAAATAAATCAAAAAGAGTAGAGTAGCTTTTAACTATTCATATCAAATTTTCTAGACATCAGATCTCTTTAATTCCTTTCCTTCCCAATAATCTGCAGAGGACACTGCAGATCACTTTGCACGCTCTTTTCGTCCCTTTCAAGAGTTGAGAATGAATGACCCTAGATCTCTAGCTTTACAATTTTACCAGAGATGTTTAATGCTTTGGAGAATAGTGCTGCTTGTGTCAATGAGTGAGGGAAGAAATGATTCCAATGAATAAAAAATTCTTTTAGTGCCAAAAGTGACTTGCCTTGCTTGATGCACCGCACAAATTTCTTATATGCTTGACCTCATTTTCATTGCATGTAGAGTATTCCTTTTATAGTATTTTATGAGCATGCTTTGAATTGTGGATTGCTATTGCTTAAATTTGTTGAGCTAGATACCTTGGTTTGTTACTCTTGAGCCTCTCTGTCCCTTTGTATTTCTCCTTGACTCGAGTGCTGTGAACTCTCAAGTCTTCTCCAAGTTCAACTCTTGCGTCTTTTATTGATCTTAAAGTAATTATTTCAACCATTTCAGTATGTTGACCATTCAGTTACTCTTAAAGCTTGTGCTGGTCTTAATGGTATGAAGTTGGGTGGAAAAGTGTTAACTGTTGTTCAAGCTGTCCCAGATACTGTTTTACTGGTACTCTCTCAAGTCCTCTTATCCAGAAATTTTGGCTTTAGGTACAATTTTTAATCTATTCTTGGCAATACAAATTTGACCAAAAGATGCACATAATACTCAGGACAAAGATGAAAATACACCTTTATACTGGATTCCCCAGCATGCAAAGCCACTTCTGGAGAAGCCCACGGAAGTTCTGAAGCTGAAAAATCTGGTATGTCTGTTTTTTAATCTTGGTGTAGTTTGAATTTTATTTTCAATAAGAAGAAAAAAATACTGTCTGTTATGCCAGTAAAAATGTTGATACTATTAGAAATTGTAGAGAAATTTTAGTGCTACAGAAACTAAAATTTTATAACATTGTAATGGAGACGGGCTTAAATGGAGCTACATGTAAAATGAGTCGGATGGCCAATTCCAATTTGCTCGGTATTGAGACGTGGTTTTGTTTCCATATATTACTGGAATTATATTTCTTAGATGTGGCAAATCCACTTATCAGGGGGTTACTAGATTTTTTCCTCTAATTGTCTTGTCCTGTCCAGGTGGATGCAAATGTACTCATTTTTTTGTCTGAAGCAGAAGTTGAAGAGTTATTGGAAGACATCAGATTGGAGTGTGCCAGGTCATTTATGAAAATTCTTTTTTTCTTAACGTCATTGCTTTTATTTCTCCTTGTCAATTCATCACTGATCTGGAAAATGTTCTTCTGATGCTGTAGGTTTGGCACTGTTAAATCAATTAATGTTGTAAAGCAAAGTCAATGCTCTCTCACATCTGATCCTGCTGCTATGGACACTAGTCCTACTTTGAATGAGGACGATATGGAGTTTGCTAAAGAATGTGACCGAAATGATCCATCCCCAGAAAGTTCTGATCACGGGTTGGAAGTTGGTGGGTCACACCTCGTTAACAATGATGAAGAACCCATGGAAACCAATAGCGTTGAGGAAGCTGAAAGATGTGCTGATGGTAAAACGCAGATGTCAGAATTTTTAAAAGGTGACTCCGAAGAGAAGGCTGGAGATGTCGATGATGCTTTGGCCGCTGATGGTAAAACTCAGATGTCAGAACCTTTAAAAGGTGACTCCAAAGAGGAGGCTGGAGATGCCGATGATGCTTTGGCTGGTGGCAGTCATTCCAATGATGGACCTCATAAGGAGGTAATAAAAGACGACACTTCTGACCCTGTACCCAATGATGGTAATGTGTCTGATCGAGGGACAAGCTGCCAAGAAAATTCCGAGGTTACTCGTGGAGTCTCTCCAAATGAAAAGAATACTACTATAGTTTTGGAAAGGAAAGATGAAGATTCTAATTCTAGTCCAGTTGAACATCTTGAGATAAATGATCAATCACCAGTTAAGGAGGCAATGAAATCAGAGGAAGACAATGGAAATGTAGATGGAGCTTTTGAACCAGAATTCTCGTCGAAAGAAGAGTTGGATGCTCGAGAGAAACTTGAGGAAAAGACTGAAATTTCTGTTAATGATGTGTTTGAGCCCGGCTGTGTACTTGTGGAGTTTAGAAGAGCAGAAGCTGCATGCATGGCTGCTCACTGTTTACATGGACGACTGTTTGATGATCGGACAGTGACTGTGGAGTATGTTCCCCTTGATCTCTATCGTACAAAGTTTACTAAACAAAACTAATTCCTTTTGGTCAATTCAATGCCTTATTTCCTGCAGATCTCCCCAAACTTGAACGGCATTAACATAGGATTTGTCTATGCTATTCACTTATCCATCAGATCCTTACCTGAATGCCCACAATTTTTACCATATTGAGATGCCTTAGTTAACCTTTTGCTAGTGCGAGAGTTGTAGCAAATTTTCTGTATACCAGACTTGGAGCGGAATACATGTTTTCTCCAAGATGTAGAACAGGATTTAAGGACTCTTGTCCAAGAAATGAGCAATTGTAATACGTTAAATTGTCGTTAAAGTTGCAGCTTTATTTTTATGGTTGCAACATGTTGCCTACCATTTTGGATAGAGGAACAGTCCTTTGTCGTCTTGATATCTTGGAATTATATGCCTTATGATGAGGGGTTAGCCATCACGGCTATTGACTCTTTGTTCTTGATGGTGTTGATCAGTCTCTGTTGGCCGGTCCACGTCAAGGGGTTGTTTGGTAGAGATAAGAATGTTAAATTCTGGTACACTGCTTGTATCTTCTCCTATCAACTTTTGTATTACTAATATAGTATCTTACAGCTAGTATAATTTTCTTTTGCAGTATTAAACTTTGCATTATTTATGCATAAATGGTGTAAAATATTTTTACACAATCAAGCTACTTATTATGTAACTAGTTTTAGTATACGCGCGATGCGCGTGTAACTTGTATTATGTATATAAAATTATAAAAATATAGGACCTTAAAAATAATTTTTAAGCATATAAGCTCTTGAAAATGATAAATATCGAGCCAATTTGGTAAAAAAAAGTAGAGGCAAAGCATGAAACAACCAAGATGATTTTGAAAGTTTAGTGTTCTTTTATTTTAGTTTCTTATCAAAATAATAACTTAGCGAAGAAAAAATTATCTACTTAAATAATAAAAAAATTATCGCTAGTGACAGAACAATAGAAAAAATTCAACTAATTCCTATTTTTAAAGTTAAATTATTATTTTCTTTTTTAACATGAATTTTTATTGAGGTAATTTAGGTATTTTTATAAATTAAATTACGGTAATTACTTTTTTTTTGGGTTTAATTATTACTTTTTTTCCAAAAATAAACACTCTTTCCTAAAACCTAATGTTGTAGAAAATTTTGAGAAATGAATGAATTTAACAAGCTTTTAAAAAAATACTTTTCATTTAAATTTTAAAAACAATAAATAAATTATATGAAAGGGAAGTAAAGAGGCAAAATTGGTCTTTATGATTAAATAAGGATAAAGAACAGAAGTATTACACAAAATCGTGAAGTTTCCTTGTTGGAAACTAACGAAAATATTTCCTCCTACTTTATTGGACTTTTTATTGTCTTAATATTTTGTATCCTTATTAGGAGAAGATATCGAGCACTAAATTACTTAGAAAAAAAATTTAGTTGATTTAGAACTCCTAAATATTTGGAAAGTTTTTTGATTTTACAATTTTATTCGATGTAAAACATATTTTTAAAGGGTAAAAAAAGCGAATGACATTTCGCTAATGACTTTCGTGCTTTTAATTTAACTGGTCTCTATGTTACGTGATCTTTAGTCAATTATTTATGATAAAAGTAAAAATTAATGATACTTGGATCTTCCGTTGGTAGACTAACGGCATTACATTGAGCTCTTCCCGTGATTTCTAATGAAATCTTAGCGATACCCAAAATATTAAGATCAATCTTTCAGTTATTTTGCGAATAAAAGTTAGCGTGTGATAAAAGCTTTCCCTTTGATACATAAGTGGCGTGCTGTTGCTCTTCAGATAATGGCGTAAAAGATCTAGTGTATAGAGATGTTAGTGTCTCTAGTTTAGTACACGGAATAGAGAAGTGCGTAGAGGTTGTTGATGCTCTTACTTTGGTATCACTTGAGTATAAAGGAGATCAAGTTCCTGAGGTCAAAATTGCAAAAGAGTCAGAATCAATTGATAAACTCAACAATTGTTCCACATTTCTCCAACAATCTAAATGTGGCATGATTTTGTAACATGAGGAAATTTCTATCAATTTCGAATGAGATCAACATGAATTATTTGCACCTGTACCATAGAGTTCGTATAACCAAGTGGACGTTTTAAATGTAGATATAAGGCCAATGTCATCTGATGAGGAGTGTCCAACTATTGCGCTTATTTTTTTTCTTATTTTTGAGTTATTGACTTTCAAATTTCTTAAGACAAATATAAGATTTGAACCAAATTTATCAAATTCAGCCGGAGCCGTAACTAACATACTAGCTCCGCCCCAAGTAATTTGTGGCAACACTCGCTTCAACTTTCATTACCCAAAACATGTATAGTTTTGCAGTTGTACAATTTGATGTTGTTAACGTTAGTTAGCTTTTATTTGCCATATTTAAGAGTAGGCAAAGATCTTTCTGTGAAACCAATGCAAGAAATTCCAAATAAGGGAAGTTTTTTGACTCCAAGAAAATAGATGAGTACTAGATTATTGTACCTCACGAGACCAACATTGAGTTTTGAGTTTGCAGAAGCTGAACTTCTAGACTTTTGTTACAATCTTAAATCTGCTATATTCTTACACCTTCTCGTGCACACTTCTTATACATACATCCAAAATTTTATATAAGCGGTGTCATAATAATTTGAATAAATAGATAAATAAATAAATTACTATAATAATAAGTGGTGTCATCTTCTATACATATCCTCATTAATATATATATATTTTTTTTATTATAAATATCTAGTGAAAATTATCGATCAAACGGTATCGTGACACCGCATGGTATAACCCTGCATACATCATTTGTTTCCGACGAATAATGATAATGATTACGAATTTATTTACACAACTTGAAATAGTTCGATCTTTTAAAAGTGAAACTCCTAGACAATGGACACTGGCTCGTGGTGGAGCCACCTTAGCTAAGGGGTGTTCCCTTCGCCAAAAAATTGTATTGTATAACTAGGTAGGAAAATTATTGTTATATATATCTAGTATATGTTTATTCTCATTAAATTTTTTATACATGTACTTTTTAATATTTTGATACTCATTAGTAAAATTTTTGGCTCCGCCACCGATAGTGGCATGAAGTTCAAACTTGTACAAGTAAAATATTTCATTCATTTCAATTTATGTAACGTAATTTAAAAACTTTCACGCAATTTAAGAGAAAAATAAAGATATTTAAAAATTATAGTCATATTATATTTGTGTAGCTACAAGATTTTGGAACTTGTTGTTTTAAATATACCATATTTGACTATAGCAGAGTGTCACCAAAAGTGAAAAAGAATCTAAGTTACATTATTTCTAATTATAAGAATATGTTATTTTAAAAATAAATTAATAAAAAATGGCGTCACATAAACAGAAATATGGTAGTATTATAGTGCCAAACACAAAGGACTTGGAAACAAAGGAGGAACTGGAAATTAGTAATGCCCAATCTAATCCCCTATGCACCCGCACCGCATGTAATAAACCCCCAATTTCACCATATAGGAAAAATTAAAAGGCCAAGAAATAAAACCACACCCACCATCCATTTCGTTATCTACTCTTTCATCAAAAACAAGATATTTGAAGCAAAAAAGATTAAAACAACTTTATTGAATTGGAACCAAAAATGGCAACAATGGTGGCAGGTATAAGCCTGAGAGGACCAGTGGCGAGCAGTCACAGGACATTTTCAGTGACAAAAAGGGCTTCTTTACCAAAGTTGAAACAGAGTTCAGAGTTGAGTTTTGTAACTTCTCAATTGAGTGGTCTCAAGATTTCAAGCACCCATTTTAGCTCTTCAGCAGCTCCACTTTCTGTTCCTTTCAAGCCTTCTCTTCAACCTGTTGCTCGTAATTTCTCTGCCCCTTTGTTGTCTTCTTTGTGTGTATTTTGTTGCTATGTTCTTTTTTGGTCTAATGCTGATTGTAGAAAGTGTTTGTTTGTTTGAATTATGGGGTTTTGCTAATGAGTTGAATTGTTTCTGAGAATCTGAAAAGAAGAAAGTTTATGTACTTACTAAAAATCTACTCCCTCCGTTTCGATTTATGTGAATCTTTTCGGAGTACGAGGGTCAAATTGCCTAGTTTTTTTATGTGAATTCCGACATAAAATTTTAAATTTTTTAAAATGAAGTTTACATATTTAGTAACTTCATAAAAGTTATTGTAAGTCACAATAGTTAACAATTCAAAATATTCAAAAAATATGGTCAAAGATAACCTTGTTTGACTACCTAAAAAGTAATAGCTTCACATAAGTTGAAACGTAGGGAGTATATAGTAAAGGGTTCTCGCTGGTCCGCTGTCTAAGCACCTAATTAGGCTTTTGACATGAGTTGAGCTTAAATGGAGAAACATGGTTAGTGAGGATTTATATAGCCGACCCCAACTTGTCTGGGACTGAGGTGTAGTTGTTGTATTCAATATGTATATCAAATTTTATCTGAATGGTGTGGCCGAGCTGACCCGAACATTACTCTTATTAATAAAAGAGTCTTGGAGCAATTGTAGAGTTGCTCCTTTGTGACCCTTTATAAACATTAATGGGAAACAAGAAAAGATGATAACTTTAAAATGTTACTGTTATAATTTTCATTTCAATGCAGATAGTTTTTTTAAGCGTGTAAAGGAGCTGTACATAATGGGTCATGGGATCTAAATCATTATGGGGTTTTGGTACTCAGACTATTGCTCCTTCTATATTAGAGTTCCCGATTTAGTAGCCGGGTATGTAGAATTCAGATATGTGTCTTGTTTGTAATTTTTCTAAGATTGTATGTGTTTCTCCCAGGTGAGATAGTTCTGGAAAACTTCTTTTTTCTTTTCCACAAAAAAAGAAAAAAGAGAGAAAAAAGCTTACTTATATGTCGACAGCTACTTGAACTGGAATCATCACTAAAGAATCGTGCAGGAAGAATACCATTTGCCCGGAACTTGGAACTATAACTTGTTAAGGTCATTGAATTGAAAGTGGTTTCGTCTTGTTTTAACTCCAAAGTCCTAGGCCATCTGAAACAAATGAATTTTATACGAGTGATCTTAAAGACAGTATGCATAAGCTTCACAAGGTGCATTTCTTGGTCAACAAAGTTTGCATTTCTGTTATGAACTTATGTCTAAGCTACAACAAGAATATTATACTGATGATAAGACGGTATACTTCTGGTTGGAGTTGAGGCCTCTTAACTTTAAGCAGCCTAAAGGCGGAGCTTCATTATTCGACAAATGTTGAGGGACTTAGAGGGAGTTTTCATTTTCTCGCTTTTCTGCCTCTCTTGATAATAAGGAGGATTTTCTAGCCAAGTTCCTTTTGGCAGCTTTTCTATTCTGCAGCTTGCCATCTGCATATTCTTCGTTCCATGAAACTTGCGGCTTAGTAGTGATATGTATGCTCTACACTGCTTATTGAGGTCCAATGTTTATGAAAGGTTTTCCTCTACCAAGAATATGGTAATTCTATTTTAACCTCCCAAAACCACCTTTTGCACTGTGCAATGTTTTAATGTTCTTTGTCCATTTGTGTTCTTATTCTTGGCAAGCCGAACTAGTGAAAATGAAGTCGAAGCCAATGACGAGAGCCTTAGAAAGTTGTGTCATGAAAGCTATAGATTTAGAAAAATTACAGCTATAACATTCCTTAATGTTCGAGTTTTAGTGTATTAGCCCTCTGGTGTAAATTACATATTGTATATTGTGAGAGCAGCTTGGTTAAATCAGATATGGTAACACACTGTAAAGGGTTGACTCCTTTTGTTAAGACCAGCAGTAACTTAGTTCTTGGCTTTTGGTTTAGTAAAGAAGCTGTTGTTTAGTGATCAAAAATACCTTATGAGAGAGCCTTAGAAGCAGTATATTAGTGTAACTTTGCTTACTTCAACTCCTCTTTTATATTGCTGTCATTGTCAGGTTGCATTCTGGATTCACTTTTTTGATCCCAAAACTACTTTGTCTTTGAGCTAATCGGTAAAATTAAGATGTTTTTCTGGGACGAGAGTGAAGAGGAACCTTGGAGCAATGGTAAAGTAATTTTCGTGTGACCTATAGGTCACTAGTTCAAATCGTGGAAGCGGCCACTAATGCTTGCATTAGGGTAGGTTGTCCACATCACACCCTCGAGGTGGATAGGCTGTCCACATCACACCCTCGAGGTGGATAGGCTGTCCACATCACACCCTTGAGGTAGGCCCTTTCCTAGACCCTGTGTGAATGCGGGATGCTTTGTGCATTTTTTCTAGGACGAGCGTAATCAAATATTTCCCTTGAAGCATCTTTTGCTTTTCCCTCTGTTCTCTTACAGTTTGGCAGTTGTGTCAGCGCCTTTTGTGATAAGTATTGCGTAGAACTCAAGAAAGCTATCTGTTTTTTCAGGTAGAATTTGCCCTTTCACTGGAAAGAAGTCCAACAGGGCAAACAAGGTCTCTCACTCAAACCACAAGACAAAAAAGTTGCAATTTGTAAACCTTCAATACAAGAGAATTTGGTGGGAGGCAGGCAAGCGCTATGTGAAACTGAGGTTGTCAACAAAGGCCATAAAAACCATTGAGAAAAATGGACTTGATGCTGTTGCCAAGAAGGCTGGAATTGATCTTAGCAAGAAGTAGAACCTGAACATGATAACATCTTTGTATGTCACTAATTTTGATGCCTAAAAAGTAGTACTTAATATTTTTTGGCATTGCTTGTTGATTTATTGATTATATGCTTTTCATAATATTACTTTCCTAGAATATCTTGATCAACTACTTTCCAGGAATATAAAAATACTCTCTTATAGCTTAGAGAAAAGATTTAGCCTTGTAAATGCATGCTATTCATAAATAAGCCCGGGAATTTCTTAACTATTTCCAGGAATATAAAAATATTCTCTTGCATTTAAGGAAAAAGATTTTGCCCGTAAATGCATGCTATTCACAAATAAGCCTGTTAAACTGATCTGCTTCTGAAGTTCACATGATCGCTAGCTTCCCTTAGTTGCGGATAAAGGGTGTAAAACAGAGGCATTTTCTGGTCTACCTAAGCTGGGGGTTCGTTGGATGTTCTTTAATCTCCCCAAAAT
>MU685987.1:0-19025 GCA_026770625.1 Nicotiana glauca | reverse complement strand
CCCCAAACTTTGAGAATAATTCCAAAGTAACCAAACTTTTGCATGTAGAAACTCGAATCAATTGTTTTTTAATAGTACATTTCTTTAATGTGCTATTCCAGGATTGAGGTGTTTTTATTGTTGCAGTCAACTTCTAATACAAAAATGGGTAAAGTGTCCTTACATGTCGGTGATGAGAAGGCTAACAAGCTCAGGTGACACGTAGTCAAAACCGGGGTTGACAACTCGAACAAGAGGAGCCCTACTATCCATTCCAAAATCCATGCAATTTGAAAATTGCCCAAATTCCAGAAGTTCAGCAGGGGATCTCATGTCATTAAGACAAATCTCTGGATTGTGTGGATATGAAGGGCACAACTGTAACAGAAAGAAGACATTTAAAAGGATTAACTAAAAATAAATACAGCTAAAAGTAGAAAAAGAGTGTGTATTAGGCGGCAAATGTAAAAGTTTGTAACAAATTCAAGGGTTTGCGAAGCCTAATTTCAAAGGAACAGAATCATATTTTCCACAACATTTCAAGGTTCTTAACATGATTTAGCAAACCAGAAAAACTGAGGTCTTGCCGTGTGATCAGATGCCTTCTAGTTCGGGAGTGACAATCAGAGAGATGCATAAAAACGCCAATTGTTAAAGAGTAGGAATAGCCACTTAAATAGCTGGACAGCACAAGTCCGATACTTCACAAGATTTCAATCTTTTTTCTCCCTCCACTTAATTAAACCTTTTTGACAGTTAAATACATGGAAGAGCCAGTAAAGCTCAGATACCTTGTGAATGCCGGCAACTACTACAAATGGAACAGCATACTTTTGAGCTGCAAGTGCAACCATGTTCATACCAACAGGTGCAATGACACCACCATTGGCCATCATTGCATGAACTCCCACTATAACCTACACAACAAGGTTAGGGTTCTAAGCACAGGTAGCCCGAGTACAGATTGATAGTAGGCATAAAATAGCAAATCCAGAAAGTTAAGTACCATATTTACTCTAGAAATCATTGCAAAAATAGCAGAATCTGTTACGACTGTAGCTTGTAGACCTCTTCCTACCAGCTCTTTTGCAAGAGCATGCCCCTGGTACCTGATCAAACACAGACGGAGAAGGGAAAGTTCGCGGTTAATATGAGAAATAAATTTCAAGATTAATTTATTTCTTGGAAATTGCAGAATACTCCACAAACCTTGGTGCACCCTCTGCAACAACCACCCGGAAAGACCGTTTTTTCTCTTTTGCGGCACAGAGGAATTCCAAGGCAGTTCTTGAACTACCTAATGTTAGTATTACTTCACTGAAAAAAATTGCATTTGTTAATGAGCTATCACATTTGATTAAAAAAGACATGTCCCACACAACTATGCAGCAATATGCCCGCAAAGGGGGAAAGAGTACGAAAAAATGCATTAGAGGTGAATGTGGAAACTGCGAAGAACATTTGAGCTGCAATTAGGATCGAAACTTTATCATCCAAGAGCAATTGAGGAAGGCCATCCACCATAATTTTTGTAAAATGTCTAGGATACCAACCTAAATTTGTCATTTTCACAGTACTTTCTGAACATAGATTTGTCACTGATGTGAAAGAATGTGTAAATTTATTAGGTAAAATGTCTATCCAGCAAGTAGCATTTGTCACAAAACCAGGCTGTAAGCCCTGTGTCACTGTAAAGGGAAAACCCTTGGACAGTAAACTATGGCGAACAGTGAAACAACAATATCCATTGAGTGTGTTCAGTTCATACTATAGTGTTACTTGAAATATCTAGTATGCATTACTTATAAAAAAAAGAAAGATATCCATTATGCATAACACGATACAGACGTATTCTCCAGTATGTTGTAAAAGGTAAGTACTTTTGATGAATATGCTCAACTGCCTGCTCTGCGATCAGCTCATGACAAGTATCAATATCTTCAATTAGTATGTTAATTGCCTCAATGACGTCATGTTTTAACTTTCGAGTCCTGGCAAGTTTATCAGCTGCAACACAGAATAACAGATAATTCAGTGCTGAAAGATTGCTGTTATAAATTGCTTTAAACTCATGTAACACAGGAGCGTTTACCTTTGCTTTTCTCTTCAGAATCTCCACCTGAAGAGGAGGTGTATATGTTACTCGGTAAAGCTTTATCGGGCATATTCTCCAGAAGTGCATGCAATGAGGGAGATCGTAAAAAGCTTTTAGCTGCAGCTGCTGCAGCAGACTGAATTGGGTCACAATGGTGGTCTATGGTTCCTTCATCATCACTTGCAGCTGATAAATCTAAGTCGCCTGTTTTACTGGCCAAAAGAGAAAGATCCTCCTCCCGGATAATATGAAGAACACGCCTAACAATATTTCCAACAGCAAGCTCTGCAATTTCATCAAATTTTTGGTTATATTATTCTTCGCATAACAAATATGATTACTTAATCTGGAATGCTTTTATTAAAGGTCATTAATTCTCTGTGACTTCTCATTTAAAGTACTGTTGACAATCCTTGTCACTGAACCAACGACCGGAGAACATATCTATCTGGTCTAAAAGGATATATATGAATAAATGTATATGCATGTATGTATGCATATATATACATAAATCTCCTAGCAAGTAGAGTGACGGCGAATGAATGATGATTTCCATGCCTAAGAAGATGTGCAGAAGTACACCTAATATGCTGGAACAAGTTTGAACATATGAAACGAACATAAGTATAGCCTTAATATGTTTGAATAACAGTGAAGCTTCCAGTAGATGTACCAATGAGGACGGTTACCACTTCTAATCTCACTATGGACGTCCTGAATGTTTTCACATAAAGAGTTGTAAATGCAGAAAATCTATGCAGCAATTAGTACTCCCTCGTCTCATTTTAGGTGACACACTTTCCTTTTAGTTTGTCCCCAAAAAGATAGTCGTATTTCTGTATTTGGAAATTACTTAAACATATCATCTCTTACCCTTAATGACATGATTTGTTGGTGACCAACTTGACATAAAAGTTCACCTTTTTATGAGGAGAAAGAAACATGAAAGGTGGAATTCTCACCATCACGCATTTGATTGTTGGCAGTAAGGGTAATGTTGGTACTTTGCACACATTTAGCTTATGTGTCAAAAGCTTCTTTTGGTTCTGAAACTCAATGCTTGGTCAAACACCACCACATAAAATGGAATGGAGGGAATAACTTTTAGTATGAATGAATATACATGACGAGTAACAGGTGGAACCTTTTATAAAATGCAATTTACAATGGGAAAGCTAGCAACCCCTTCCAATCATGTTGTTGAAAGAGGTTATGCTTTATCAATCAACATTTCTATGGACCCACCTTCAAAAGACATTGAAGGAGCGGGAGAGAGCGTGCGCTATTTAGCTGATCTATCCACATGCTTGTAAGGGCCAGCTTTATCAGTTTCTGACTATTTTTCTTTTTCCTACTTTCTTAGGGACAGGACCAGCTTAGGGACAGATTATAAGTGCACCTGGATTTTGTGAAAAGAATAAAACTATCACATTTATGCTGCATACAAATGTGCAGAAGAGCCATCAGCATCCTTTGGATCCACTTAAACTTCTCTGATGTGAACATCAAAACTACAAAATCTAGTCCCCAAATTTAAAAGTAAATCTCACACACTAAGCACGAGCTTATTGATTGCCTATTCCTGCAGTATTGCTCCCTCAAGATCTAGGTCCACAAAATATGAGGTAAGTATAACATTAGCATAATGTTTTCGAGACAGAAAGAAACAGCAGATCTTTTGCATCTTCTTGATGCCTTATAATACAACATCTTACTTCATAAAAAACAATAAAAAAAAGGAGAAAGGTAATAGTTTACTACATGTTAGCATAATTCCAGTCCATAAATGAAACAAACAAATGCAGCTAAGTTACTGACTCTAGACTAACCACATGTCAAATGTTTTTTTACGAGTGACATCTAACCGAGATTAACAGAACCGGATACCCCGGCTCATTCAAATTATCATAGAAATGCAGAAGTGAAGAAACTGGCATCAAACTAAACACAAAGCAAATCCATAGGCGATTGAATATAAGACGCAAATGACCTATTCTGCATTAAAAACGTCTTTGGCATCCGAGTTCCCCACTACCAACTAGGATTGGAAAAATCATAAACTACAAATAACAAGAAAATTTCATTCTGGAACATCAAATTTCTACAAAGGGATCACCATATTTGTAAGAGCAGATAAAATGCTTACCAACCGGATTGGCAGCGATTAACTTTACGCCTATACCCCTCACAGCTTCAATAAGTACTGCAGCTGGATTGATTGGTGGCAGTCTTTGCAATGAAACTACAGAACGAAGCAACTCTGCCGTTAGCCGAGCAGTTGCTTGTGATCCTTCAATCTTACTATCATCCATAAACAAAAGCAGATTACTCAGTTAAAAATCAGACAAAATTCAAACAAAAAGTCTAATTCATTATAGGAAAATAAATGCTATAACTATACTAACCGTTTACTGAGCTTTGCAACAAAATCATTCACAAGCACTTCAATGTCTGGCATTTTTCAACTTAAAAAAACACCAAGTGACTCTTACTGGTTGAAAAAATGACCCCTTTTTTGAAAAATGAACAAAACCTGGAAAAAAGAAAATCTTGAATATGTTAAGTTACATTCTTGATCCTAAAAAAATTCTAAGAAAAATGAAAGCACAAAAAAAAGAGCAATCTTGAATATGTATAGTTAAAATCTGGAACCAACCCATTATTTAGTGCTTCAATCTTGACCATAGACATAATATAGAGAAGGAAAAAAAAAGAATATAAAGGGAAACTAGAACATTCAACCCCAAATTGAAGGACAAGTAACTGTTCCATTTGTTTTTTTTGGGTCTTTTAATTCATTTGTTACTTTTTACTTTTAGAGATATGCAGAGGTATGAATTAAAGGGTTAGCAGAAAATAGAGCTTAGCATCAATAGTTTTACCTTTGCAACAGTAATTTGGTTGTGGGAATTTGATGCGATAAAATTGGACTGTTGAAGAAATGTAAGGGTTTTAGAGGGGTTTTAGGGCTGTAAACTTTTTTTCTTTTTCTTTTTTGGGTTCTTTGTTCTAATCCTACTGCAAAAATGTCATTATTGTATAGACCATTGAATTCGTTTGCTACTCTTCTCTTAAACCAATTCCCGGAGCCAGATCAAATGTAATATTAACTTATTTACTCTTAATGAAAGATTATATATTTTAATCATTTCATATTTTGAAATCCACTAGGTTCAATCAAGTTTAGTTTTGGGAGAAATTCAAAATTAGCCTGATAACTGTTAACTGAAAATTAGTTACTTTTTAAATTAATTGAAATTCAGCCGCTTTTTATGCGGTAATAAACTTTAGACAAAAATACCCTAAGTTAAAATCTAGAAAAATTCCTACATAAAATGTTGGAGTTTGAACGTTTTACATATGACATTCCAGCCGGACAACAACATACCTAATATTATCCCATACTGTGGGGTTTGAAAATGGTAGTGTGTATGCAGACCTTGCCCCTACCTTGTGAGAATAGAGAGACTATTTCCAATAAAACCTCGGCTCAGGAAAGAGACTGTGGCCAGTGAGATATTGTGTTAGAGTTTTTATTTTATTTTATTGAATGTCACTATAGTGGTGTAGGGATTAAGGCATGACCCCTTACCTGTATATTACCAAAAGCCAAAAGGTGAATACATGGAGGAGAGGCATAATGCCTGATCTCCTTTGTGTTATAGTTAGAGTTAGGCCTACTTAGAGTACACAAAAAATTCTATGAGGAGAGGTACATGAGTGGTGATTACTAAGAGTCTAGGAGGGATTAATTTCATTTCCACAATGATAGAGGACATACAAAAGCATGAGGCTAATTACATACATAGTCACTATTAGAGTTTGTACCGCTCCTCCTATGTCTAATTCTAAAACATGTGAAATGTGCCTTATCCATTCGATAAGCTTCTCTTGCTTCAGCTGGTAATTCCAAAACTTGAGAGAAAATCCTTGCCTCGGTAAAAATTTGTGAATTGGCTCCAAATTTGGCTAAGGCATTAGCAATTTCATTTCCTTCTTTATAGCAATGATGAACTTCTATGTTCAAGGATTGTACGATTTGAATCATGTACTTGATGTTATTTGTTAGCTCCCAAGGATATTTATAAACACCCTTCATCATATTGACAGTCATAAGATAGTCTATCTCTAAGATACAGTTGATTATATTGTTTTGCTTGCACCAATTAAGTGCATAGAGTACTGCATGAGCTTCAGTTTGGTTGTTAGTGCAGAAATGAAGAGCTTTGGCAGATGCCATGATTAAATTTTCATTTCTATTCCTAACCACCCCTCCAATTCCTCCAATTCTCTTTATAATATTACTGCTTCCATCAGTATTGATTTTTATAAATGCTTAGGTGGTTTATTCCATATAATTGGAGTGCTTGTGATTCTTCGCCTATAATCTTCCATGTAAGAGCAAATTTGATGCCACTGTCATTTCATATCCACGATAGCCTCTCTCTTTTTCATGTATACCTTCGTATGAAACACAATAAAGTGTTTTAGTTTGGCAATTGTAGGAGTTATGTTTCTATACCTATTAGAGCATCTATGTTTTCATAGTTCCCAACAGATAAATATAAGGACTACTTGACATAAGTTTCTTTGGATATCATTTTTATTCTGAATTTTCCTCCATTCCTTTAAGGTATATGCAATTGAATGGCATCCCACTTTAATTTCTAGAGGACCTGCAAAGAAGCTCCAAGTTAGAAAAGCAATATCACTAGTAAGAAGAATATGAGAAATAGTTTCTTTCTTGGGATGTAGACCATGTGAGTACTTAATTTCCGACCATAATCGATTTTTTCACCACTTTTTAATATGTAAATATTCTTTAAGTTTATTCTATGTATTTTAGCTTTTGTTTCACTTTCTTTAATATGTTTACTTTAAAAAATTAAAAATGATACAACGATTCGAATTTAGAGTACTACTTTATTTTTTGATTTGCAAATAGAAAAGGAAATTCACAAAAATATTTATTTTCAAGCTAGCCATTTTATAATTCATGTTAGTAGGTTTTATATTTCCTAGACTAGGAATAGTTTATTAGTAATTAAAAAAAAAGGTAGTTGATTAATAAAAGAAGATTCTTTCAAGTCTTTAAATATGGACCCCTTCCCCACAATTGGATAAAATAGGCTAACAAACTCTCATGCACAATCTAATTTTACAATCACACATACGCTAGATGCCAATACGGAACAAGAAATATTCCTTTAGTAGGGATCACCTGTAACGACTCAACCTGTTATTTTACTTTTTAGAACCTCTTTCCCCTAAATAAGACTTTTCGTATGTGATTTTATTATTTTATGACTTGCGGGGATGGTTAGTTTGGGATTTAGGAGGGTTCGGATTAAAATCAGAACAATTGGTTCCTTAAGGTCGGCTTAAAAGGCTAAGTTTGACTTTCGTAAATATTTTGAGTAAACGACCTCAGAATTGAGATTTGACGGTTCCAATAGGTTCTATGATGATTTCGGACTTGGACGTATGTTCGGATCGGATTTTCGACGACCCGGGAGTATTTCAGCGCCTAATAGTGAAAGTTGGCATTTTGAGTGAATTTCATAAGTTTGGGTTGAAGTGGATTTTTATATTCTAAACGTCCGTTTGGGATTCCGAGACTGAAAATAGCCCCGTATGGTGATTTTGGACTTAGTAGCACATCCGAAAGTGGATTTGGAGGTCCATAGGTCGTTTCGAAGTCATTTGGCGAAAATTAAAAATTTGAAGTTTTTGGAAAGTTTGACCGAGGGTGGACTTTTTTATATCAGGTTCGGATTCCAGTTTTAAAAGTTGGGGTAGGTCCGTAGTGTCATTTAAGACTTTCATGCAAAATTTAGCGTCATTCCGAGTTGATTTGATATGAATCAGACGCACGGAAGTATTTATAGAAGTTTTTGAGTTCATGAGTTAATCCATGTATTTTGGCATCCGATTCGTTGTTCGTGATGTTATTTTAGTGTTTCGATCACGCGTACAAGTTCGTTGGATGTTTTTAGACTTTTGTGGGTATTTGGTGTGGATCCCCGAGGGTTCGGGTAAGTTTCGGACGTTTGGGAGAAAGAGAAAACTCCAATTTTTCTGGTGTTTCTTGGCAGCAGTTGCAAGTCTCGCAAATGCGAGAATTTGTTCGCATTTGCGCGAAGGGCTTCGCAATTGCGAAGAAGCCCGACCTAGGTAGTGTTTGCGAACTTTGGTCGCATTTGCGATCTCCACAGTATCCGCATTTGCGACTACTTGGTCGCATTTACGACCTTGGCAGCATAAGCCCAGGTTAGCATTTGCGATGGACTTGTCACATTTGCAACCTTCGCATTTGCGAACCATGTGTCACAAATGTGATATCTGAGACCTATGTGTAACTTATTAAATGCGGGACTTAGGCCATTTAACTCATTTTCGTTCAACTCTTGGGCGGTTTTTGGAGCTCTTGGAAGGGGGTTTTCACCTAGCACTTTGAGGTAAGTAATTTCTACGCAACATGAGTTAAATACATAGATTATGGGTAGATTAACATATAAAAATTTGTGAAATCAAGGGTTTAGATGAAAACCTGGGTTTTTGATAAAAATGAAATTTAACCACGAAATTGGTTATGAATTTAGTGAAAATGATATATTTGAGTTCATGATGATGGGTAAAAAATTTCTTCAAAAATTACCGGAATCCGGGCACGTGGGCCCGAGGGTGAATTTAGGGATTCTTCAAATAGACTTGGAAAATTACTTTGATAGTTAGAATACGAACTTTTGAGCATGTATTGATTGTTTTATATAATATTTGACTAGTTCTGAGTCGTTTGGCACAAAATTTGGGGGGTTTGAGCACGATCTTGGACCGGAAAGTAGGCCTTGAGACGAGGTAAGTCTCTTTTCTAACTTTGTAAGAGGAAATTACCCCATAGGTGAAATAAATAAATATGTGTACCTATTTGTGGGGGCTACGTATGCACGAGGTGACAAGAGTCTGTACGTAGCTACTAATTATGCTATTGTTCGGGTAGTCTAGGACTCATATCATGCTATACTTGAAATGTTGCCCCTGCTTGATAACTTAATTACTTAAGTCATATTGAAATTTGATAAAAGAATTGTAAAAGGTTAAATTCCACTTATTTGAAGTTGTAAATGAGAGACTTGACTGTTATTGAAAATTTGTATTTCTCTGAAGTATTTTATATTTTTGGAGTGGGCCGGACGCCTCGGTAGCAGACAGATGCATCTATGTTTTATGCCGTTTGACCCTCGACAGTGCACAATTGAAATATTATGTTGGATCGGGCCATACAACCTTGGCATGATATGCACATAATAAATCTTTGGAACTGTTCATAATTGATATTGCTTAAATGCTTTGAGATGCAAACTCTTAAATGATGAAAATAAACTTGGGACTTAATATTTGTGAAACGAATATTTATTATATCCTATTTTGAGTTTCAGTATTATTCATGTAATCCATGCTTAGTTGTAATTTTAACATATTATTATTAGCCCATAGTAAGTGTCAAAGTCGACCCATCGTCACTACTCCTTCGAGGTTAGACTGGATACTTACTGGGTACATGTTGTTTATGTACTCACACTATACTTCTGCACTTAAATATGCAGGATCTGAGGCAGGTGAATCTGGGTATTAGTCCGGCGCGCACGCTTGACTCCTAGTACGAGACTACACGGTGAGATGCCCTTCCGAGCTGCTCTGCAGCAGTCGAAGACTTTCTGTTGTTATTGTTTTGTCTATTTTATTTCAGACAATAGAGTAGAAGTCTTTTGTATATTCTACTAGTAGCCCATACTCTTGTGACACCATGTCTTGGCACACACACTAGTAGACTCGTGGTTTTGGTTTTATTTCGTGATTATGATTTCACTCAGTTGCTTTCGTGTTATCTATTTCAAAATCTATTATTTCTCAAATCTTTTAAATTTAAGGAAAGTTTAATCACTTGGAAGAATTTATTTAAAAAGAGAAATCACATGGTTAGTTTACAGTAGGCTTGCCTAGTGGCGACGTTAAGCGCCATCACGCTATATTATAGAATTTGATCGTGATAACATGGTATCAGAGCACTAGGTTCATGTAGGTCTCATAAGTTATGGGCAGACCTAATAGAGTCTTGCAGATTATTGCGGAGACGTCCGTACTTATCTTTGAGAGGCTATAGGGTATTAGGAAACTACTCTTTATTCATCTTCTATCGTGCAGTTGATGGTTTACTAATTTTCTTCTCTTATTCTCTCACAGATGGTGAGAACGCACACGACAGACGTTCTAAACCTGGGAGAAGTTGTTCCCCCTGTTGTGAGAGGCCGAGGCAGAGGACGGGGGAGGGCACTAGCCCGAGGTAGGGGACGAGGACATCCCAAGTTTCCCTAGTTGTACCACCAGCAGATCCAGTAGAAGATCCCATTGTTGAGGAGTAGGGCGAGGTGCCCGCAACAGAGCTAGCCCTAGTAGATTTCATGTCAGCACCAGGCTTTCAGGAGGTCATGGGCCATATGCTGCTATTCATAGATACTATGACTCAGGCTAGTTTATTTCCAGCGGACCCAGCCACAGCTCAGGCGGGAGGGGGATCACAAACCCATACTACAGGGTCGGGGGCATATAGCTACCGTATATCAAACCCCGAGTGCACTACCCATGGGTAGAGCCTAGCCAGTTACAGCAGTTGCACCTAAGCCTAGACCAGCTGCGACCGGTGAGCTGCAGAAGCTCTTGGACAGATGGACTAGGCTACACCCTCCTGTCTTTGGAGGTGACTGACATGAGGATCCTCATGACTTTATTGATAGGTGCAAGGAAAGACTGTACAACATGAGGACATTGGAGTCTCATGGGGGTGGATTTCACTACTTTCCAAATGGAGGGCAGGGCCCGTAGGTGGTGGTAGTCTTATCTCATCTGCAGGACAGTGGGTTCTCCTCCCATGACTTGGGACCAATTTACATGCCTATTCTTGGATAGATATATTCCACCCTCTCAGAGGGAAGAGTTGCTTTCAGTTTGAGTAGCTCCAGCAGGGTCAACTGTTTATGATCGATTATGAGGTGAGATTTTCTGAGTTGTCTCGCCATGCACTTATGATACTTCCTACTAAGGCGGAGCAAGTGCGGAGGTTTGTTGCGGGGTTGCACTCAGGTATTCAGGCTACTATAGCCCGGGAGGTTGAGATAAGGACTTTTTATCAGCTAGTAGTGGAGATAGCTCGGAGGAATAATGGTTACCGTTAGAGAGGTAGAAAGAAGATGTAGAGAGGCAAGAGGGTCTGTTATTCTAGGGAGTTTAGAGGTGCCCTGGCTGGGGGACGAGGTCAGTTTGGGAGGGGTCATCCTAGCAGGCCCACATATCCACACCACTACCTCCTCGGGGTGCTCTGGCGTGACTCTATTTCAGTGCCATGCCAGAGAGTTCTTACCGCCTACCAGCCATTCAGAGTTCTTCCAGTAGGTACTCAGGCCATCAGGGTCAGACTTCAGGGCAGCAGATCACTGCACCGAGAGATTGTTTCGAGTGTGGAGATATCAGTCACGTGCAAAGATTCTTCCCTAAGCTTCGATGTAAAGCAGTGCAGCAGGGCCAACAACCTATATCACCAGCTGTCCGGCCGCCTAGAGGCGGAGGGCAGACGACTAGAGGTCGTCCTAGAGGTGGAGGCCAGTCAGGGCGAGGTCAGCCAGCTACAATTCAATTAGGCGGAGGCTAGCCAATCGGTGCTCTAGCCAGGTTCTATGCGTTTCTGCCCAGACCAGATGTAGTGACCTTAGATGCCGTGATCACAAGTATTATTTCTGTCTGCAGTAGGGATGCTTTGGTATTATTTGATCCAGGGTCTACCTATTCATATGTATCATCTCTATTTTCTCATTCTTGGATATTCCTCATGAGTCCTTGGGCACTCCTATACTCTTGTAAGCGATTCTAATATTGTGGATCGGATCTATCGGTCCTGTGTGGTTACATGTTGTGTTTACGAGACTAGAACGGACCTTCTGTTGCTTGATATGATCGACTTTGAGGTCATCCTAGGCATGGAATGGCTATCCCCATATCATAGCATTCTTGATTGCCCTGCCAAGACTGTTACTTTAGCGATGCTAGAGTTGCCGAGATTGGGGTGGAAAGGTTCATCTGTCAGTACGTCTAGTCGGTTCATCTCTTTTCTGAAGGTTTGACACATGGTCGAGAAGGGTTGTTTGGCTTATCTAGCTTATGTTCGGTATACTACTGCAGAGACTCAGGCAATTGATTCAGTGTCAGTAGTCCGGGAGTTCTCCGATGTGTTTCCTTCTGACATTCCAGGCATGCCACCAGATCGTGATAGAGATTTATGTATTCACTTGGCTCTAGGTACCCAACCTATATCTATCCCACTGTACTGTATAGCTAAGAAAGAGTTGAAGGAACAACTTGAGGATTTGCTAGCAACTGGGTTCGCTAGACCAACGTATCTCCTTGGGGTACATCGGTTTTATTTGTGAGGAAGAATGATGGTACTATGCGGATGTGCATTGATTACCGCCAGTTGAACAAGGTCACCATCAAGAACAAGTGGCCATTACCATGTATTGATGATTTATTTGACCAGATGCAGTGTTCTAGGGTGTTCTCTAAGATCGACTTGAGACCAGGGAACCATAAGTTGAAGATTCGGGACTCGAATGTTTCAAAGACTGCTTTCTGTACTAGATATGACCATTATGAGTTTCTAGTGATGTCCTTCGACTTGACTAACGCCTCAGCAACGTTTATGGATTTGATGAACTGGGTGTTCAGGCCTTATATTCATTCATTTGTCATTGTATTCATTGGTGACATTTTGATCTACTCGCGTAGCATGGAGGAGCACGAGCAGCATTTGAGAGTAGTACTTCAGACTTTGCGGGAACAGAAGCTATATGCTAAGTTCTCAAAGTATGAGTTTTGGCTAGATTCTATGGCATTCTTGGGGCATATCATATTAGGAGAGGGTATTAAGGTGGATCCCAAGAAGATTGAGGCAGTTCAGAGTTGGCCTCTTCCTACTTTAGCGACTGAGATCAGGAGCTTCCTAGGGTTAGAAGGTTATTATCGCCGGTTTGTGAATGGCTTTTCATTTATTGCAGCACCTTTGACTAGATTAACCTAAAAGGGTGCTCCGTTCCATTGGTCCGATGATTGTGAGGCGAGCTTTCACAAGCTCAAGACAGCTTTGACTACAATACTGGTTCTAGTGTTGCCTTTCAGTTGGGGGATGCATACTGTGTATTGCGATGCTTTACGCATCGGTTTGGGATGTGTATTGATGCAGGGAGGGCGAGTTATTGCATATGCTTTACGTCAGCTGAAGATCCATGAGAAGAATTACCTTGTGCACGATCTAGAGTAAGCCATGATTGTTCATGCTCTTAAGATCTGGAGGCATTATCAGTATGGGGTGTCCTGTGAGGTTTACACTGATCATCGCAGCTTGTAGCATTTGTTCAAGCAAAGGGTTGTTTGCAGGGTTTGGTCGAAAAAGTGACAAGTAGTCAAAACGAGCTCAAAAAGGAGTGAAGCCTGCACAAGTACCAAGAACAAGTCAAGGCACTGCTGCAGCATAAAATCCACTGCAGCCGCAGAAGATCCACCGCGGCCGCAATCCATTTAGTGCGGTCCGCGGTGGAAAATATCAGAGAGATGCAAATTTGGAAGCTCAAGCATTGCGACCGCATTCCATTTTGTGCGGATCGCAGGAGCCTCACCGTGGCCGCAATCCATTTTGAGCGGTCCGCGAAGGTGAGATTCAGAGAGTTATGAGTTTGGAAGATTGGAAGCCACTGCGGCTGCAGTCCATTTTGTATGGACCACAGTGAAGCCACAGCAACCGCGGTGGCCAGATTTAGAGCATGAGAAATGAAGCTAAAAAGCCTCATCGCGGCTGCGGTGCATTTTTTGTGGTCCGCGGTACTTCTGTCAGGGGTATTTTTGTCCGAAAATTCGGCCTTGTATAAATAGATCTTTTTCAAATTTTTAGGGTATCTAACTTTTAGCTGAGCACGTGAACGACGGTTTTAGCCTATTTTGTGTAATTTTATAGCTGGTTAATCTTTGAATCTTTAAATCTTGGCTTGTAAACATATTATATGGGTTATTCTTCATCTAATTATCTATTTTCTTCTATTATTATGAGCATCTAGACCCATTAGCTAGGGTTGTAGCTCAACCCTAGTGTGGGTATTTGATGGGTCTTGTGTTTTAAGGCTGTGATGTTTATGAGTGGTTAATATTTGGACTGATTTATGTTTTTTATGTTGGATTAGTGGTTTCAAACACTAATTTGTGCCTATTTGACTTGGGCTCTTCTTGAGAAAGAGAGCTTGAGTCTAGGTAATCAGTCCAACAAGGAATTTGGGCATACTCAAGAGATTGATAGCCCCAATCAAAGGGTTAAATCTAGAGATATCAATACCCAACTTAATCCTACATTGCTTATATATTTTTGACACCCAATTAGTCTTGAGAAAGTCAATTAGGGCAAAGTCACTCAAGCTACCGAGAGGTATAGAGTGAGTAGTGTTGTGTGTTGGCTATATCGCGATCCCAAGCATAATAATTTTGCCTTAGACCTTAGAACCCGTCAAGTATTCACTTAGGGAAAAGTCATTTTCCTAGTGCCTCATTACCTATTTAGAAAACCTTTCAAGCAACTATTTTAGTTTAATTTAGCATCTCAGTAGTATAATATTAGAAGTAAAAAGGAAACAATTATGATTGGAAGCATAATTAAGAGCATTACGCATTGCTAGTTTAGATAGGAACCAATTCCAAAATCTAGCTCCCTGTGGATTTAATCCCGACCTTCTCGGGTAAAATCTGCATCGACCGCTCTCGCCACTCTATAGTAGTGTTGGGTTGGGCACCGATTAGCAACGTAGATGGCTTAAGTTACTGAAGGATTATGACATCACCATTCTTTACCATCTGGGCAAGGCGAATGTAGTTGCAGATGCTTTTAGCAGAATGGTAGAAAGTATGGGTATCTTGGCATTCATTTCAGCAGATGAGAGACCACTAGATTTGGACATTCAGTCCTTGGCTAACAAACTTGTGAGGTTGGACATTTCATAGACCAGCCGAGTTCTTGCAGGCGTTGTTGCCCAGTCTTCGCTATTGGAGTAGATCAAGGCTCGACAGTTCGACGATCCACACTTGATGATTCTTGGAGAGACGGTATTACAGGGTGGTGCCAGAGAGGTTTCTATCAGCGAGGATGACATTCTATGACTCCAGGGTCATCTATGTGTTCCTAATATCAATGGATTGAGGGAGAGGATTCTAGAAGAGGCACACAGTTCTCGGTATTCCAATCATCCAGGTGCTACGAAGATGTATCGTGACCTGAGACAATATTATTGGTAGCAACGGATGAAGAAAGACATAGTTGAGTATGTAGCTAGGTGCCTAAATTGCCAGCAGGTTAAGTATGAGCACCAGAGACCAGGTGGCTGATCGGCTCCAACCCTACACCACTATATAATGGCAAAGATTGGTCGATGCAGCTTTTACCCGAAAGGACGGGATCAATAACCACAAGGAGCTAATATTGGTTGGGAGTTGGGTTTCTATCCAATCTAGCTATGCGTGTTGCTCTTAATTGCACTTCTAACCATGTTTGTATTTGTTTCTATTCTACTTGTAATGTTACTGATTGCTGAAAATAATCTAAGTACATTGTTTTTGTAGGGTTTTTTCTCAATTAATAGAAAGCACTAAGGAAGTGACTTACACCTAGGCGAGTATCTAATGGGGTCTAGAATTTAGGATAAGGTTGTTATATTTGGGGTCATGATATAACCTTTGCATATTACTTATTATGTACCTCTCGTAGTTTGAGTGAATTTGCCCTAATTGTCTTTCTCAAGCCCAATTGGTTGTTCAAACAATGCAAACAAAATTGGCTAAAGTCTGGTATTACTATCTCTAGGTTTAACCCTTTAATTGGGATATCAATCTATTTAATGCATCCCAATTCCTTGCTAGCCTGAATTTCCTAGACTTAGACTCTCTTTCTCAAGAAGAGTCTAAGTCATAAAGGCATGAACCAATATTTGCAACCACCAATTATACAATTAAAGCATGAATCAAGCTAAATATCACTAACCCATAAACAATTAAGCCCTAAAATTGAAGACCCATAAAATACCCACACTAGGGTTGGGTCACAACCCTAGCTAATGGGTTTAGCTACTCATAATCAAGGTAGAAATCAAAGATGGAGATGAAATATAAGCCATAAAAGTTAATTACAAGACTAAAATCTAAGATTAATAGCTAAATATGCTCTAAAATTACTCTAAGTAGTAAAATACGGCTTCTCACGAGCTCCACAGACAAACGATAATCTAAAAATGTGAAAAAGAACTATTTATACACGACTGAAATTACTGGACAAAAATACCCCTACGGAGGTTCCGTTGTCAGCAAAATAATGAACGCCTCAGCGTAAGGACTTCTGCGGCCATGCAAAAACAGGCGCGAATCGCGTTTCTTCAATTTTTGACTGGGATTGGGCTAAGTTTTGTAGAGAGCGTAAAATCTACCGCCTCAGCGTTAGCATCAACCGCAGCTGCACAATCTGGATGCGGACTGCGCTCCTCAGTTAGGCTCATTTTTGTAAGGTCTCTGAACCTTGATCGCGCTCTCAGTGGAATTTGCACTGCGGCCGCGTCAGGTATTCCACTGTCATGCTATTTCATCGCGGTCAACTGTCTCTGTTGTCCCAAAAATGCCTTCTCTGAATCTCAAGTCCGCGGACAGCGTAATTGAGGCCACTTCAGCGGTGAACCTACCGCGACCGCTCTTTTCGTTCGCGGTCAGCGCTTTTATCTCAGCTTTGAACTTGTGCAATTTTAACTCCTTTATATGTTGATTATGGCTTTCTTGCCTCATTTTCACCAAACCCTATGAACAAACACAATAAGTCAATTTTTGAAATACTTTTACACATTTTTTATCCAAAACCTAAGCAAAAGAGAGCATAAGATAGACTAGAAACCCTAGATATCAACTCCCCCAAACTTAAGCTTTTGCTTGTCCTCAAGCAAACCAAGTAATTCCCACCTCCTCAAGATAAAAGAAAGGAAAATTTTAGCTGTCCTAAGGTGACTTCATCAAGCATCAATTGGGACTAACTATTACCCCCAACGCCAATGCATTATTAACAACACACAACCTTTTTAGTGCCATAGCTCTAGTGTGACACAAGAGCTTCAAGAGTTGACTAGGAGACTCTTTCTACTATATAGGTCATTGTGGAATCCAAACTCTTAATCCTCTACTCTCCATATGCAAACCTCACTTTAGATTGTAGCACTCAGAACGAGGATTGTAGAAAAGAATGCTCATCTCTCTCAAAGGAAGGTCACAAGTCCGACTCTAAGTACCATAAGCTTGCCCCTTATGTGAATCACCACTAATATAAGCTCACTCAACTCAAAATCATATAGGGCTTTTGCGGGAATGTAATGAAGGCTTTTGGTTCAAGGTAGGATATATCGGTCTATGAAGGTTTCATCTTTCCTTAAGAACTTCAATTTCTCATTTTAGCTCACACTTTCTTGACCCTTTGAGTCATTCTCTTCTTCCTTAGGGGACTAGAGACACACTATCACTCTTTTTTGTTCATGATAATTATTTTTATCCTTTTCTACTCATTCCAAGCCTTTCATCATTGCTTTCATTGAATCCCTTTATTTTTCTATACTATTCACTTTCTTTTTGACCTTTTTGGCTTTTCTTTTCTTTTTGCCTTTCTTTTTCTTCATTTTGTACCTTTTATCACTTTCATATTCCTCGTCTCTCCCCCCAAACTTATGCTTTTGCCATTTGTGCTAAGGAAAGTTTGGGTGCCAAGAGAGGGACATTATAGAATGGATAAGAGTGTGTAACATGGTTATTGAAAGAACAAAGCTTCGGCTCAACGGGGTTGACTAGGGATATCATATTTGGGTGGCTATGGATGCTTTCAAGTTTCAAGTTGGATCAAGGAGAGCCTATATTCATTTCTCAAGTCGAGCTACACTTAGAATTTTGCCTAGACAAATATTCGGGGCAAGTTCTAGACTTATTAGCACGGGACTTGGACTTGGACTTGCAAATCATTACCTCACCTCACAAGCTATTGAATTGCTAAAGAGACAGAGTCGAGGGCCCACAACAACCCTAGCTAAGATTGAGCAACAAAAGTGGCTCCAAGAAGCCACTCGATGATTGTTTTGTCAACACAAGAGTTTAAAGATCACAACTAGCACCATTCCTTGCAAATCAATTTGTTTCTAACCATAAGGTCAAGAGTAAATGTGCTAGGCCCAAGTGAAGCTTTGCCTGAGTCACTTTTATTCATTACTACTATTTACTCAAACATATACTGAAAAACAGACTCAAACCCTTAAGAAGGTAGTCACGCCGTCCATCATCGGGAAGAGCCACCTAGTTCACACAAATTCCACCTTTGGAAAGAACCATGGCATTAAGGAAACCAAAAACTTATTGATCACAAAAGCTTATAAAAGTAAGAAGCTACAAATTGAAAAAGAAACTACTGAATGAAAGAAGAAGCTATGCTATTAAGGAAAACTGCAAAAGAAGTTATAAAGTAAAATACGAAAAGTAAACTGAATATGTATGATAGGGGATTGAGACGAATATACATAAAAGGGGAATGGATATATACATGAAAATTTAACTTTATATACATACCAAAAGTAAAAAGTATGAGAATAACAAAAAATAGTATCAAGGTTATTACAAACCAAATATCCAGAATATCCAAATAAGGCTGTATTTTTGGCGGTCCCGGGCCTAAATGGGCCAAACGGGCGGGGCCTGGTGGTCCCGGGCCTGGCGGTCCCGGGCTCTGGCGGTCCCGGGCTTCGTGGGCCTGCTGGGTGGAACCGGCCCGTGACGGGCCTAAGCCCAGATGGTCCTGGGC
>MU685985.1:39017-86888 GCA_026770625.1 Nicotiana glauca | reverse complement strand
ATGGTTTTGAGCTTTATGCTCGGGTTGAGAGTGAAATTGGTCGGGCTTGCCTAGCAGTTGTGTTGGACGCCATCACGACCAGGTTTGGGGTCGTGACAGATAGTATGTGAATGATTGTAGAACCACAGTAGAAGCTGAAACTTCCCTTTTACATGATTGTGTGTATTTTCAAAGGAAGGATGATCAACATAAGTCGTCAAGAGGCAATCACTTTCAAGGGCAAAATGTATCTCAAGTGCAATGCCACGGCAATCCGAACAAAAACTGACAATAAGCAACCTTTTAACTGTGCAAAGCAAATTAAAAATTGCAAGTTGCTCAAGTCATATAAACACAAAATATAGCATGCAACTATGTAAAAACAAACACATGTAATTATGCATTCTTGATTAGTTGGCAACCCGAAATTACAAAAGATGCACTTGACTTACTTCTTGCATTTGTACACCAGGAGCATGCTGGATGCAACGAAGATTTTCCATAACTTGCATTTTTATGGTGCCAATGTATGATTTGCTATTCAAGTTCTCCTGTTCAATCAATGAAACAACAAGTTGAGCAAGATTACGATGCTAATTTGCTATCCTTTTTTACTATTTTCTTTTTATGACCGAGAAGTCCATCGGGAGATGATGGGCCAACCGCATCTCCAACCAGCCTTCAAAACTCAGGGATGATGGGCCCGCCCCTCTACCCTTCTCCACTTAAATACTGGACTTAGTTCGCTTGGCACAAGGCTCGAACTTGCAACCTAAGACACAAGTCCCTGAACCTTTGCCAGTTGACCTAACCCCTAAGGGCTTATCCTTTTTTACTACTTGAAAACGCTCAATGAGACATGGCACAAAGGATCAAGCGATCTGGTCATCTTATGGTTAATACAACTATGGTGTGCCAAATGAATCTAACTGGAAAAAAGGACCGCAAACCTTGAGTAAGATTAGGACGTGTTGTGTAAGGAAAAAAAAAACAAAAAAAATATTTCAACTTACTATGTGCCCGCCAGGAAGCTTCAATGAATAATCAGGGCCAAAATATTTGATGTAATCATTATCTGGAATTTCTGCAAGACGAAGTATACAATTAATTAGTCAAACAAGCCTCTCCATAATAAAGAATATAAACATTCAGCTCATCCCCAATAACATCGTAGAAGCTGATATTTTACCAATCTCATTCAAAGTTGAATTCAATGTTAAACAGCACAAACCCAAAGCAAGGAGTCAAATATCAATAACTCCAGAGTCCACATAAACCTCGCGAAAATTTATCTAGTCATAATGCGATAACTTTGACCAAACAGTAACGTGAATGGTTGAAAGTAATAAAAGGTTTTCTAACTCGCACACACAAGATCGATTCAGTGTTAGAAGACCAATCCACCCTTTCTTTCTGTTTTCGCTGAACAATTGCCAGAGACAAAGCTACCAAGTTGCTGATGAATCCACAGGAAGTGCTAAATGATTGGTGTCAGAACAGTTTACTTAATATCCGTGTCCATGATAGTTACCCAGTTAAATTTTCTTAATAACTCAAAAAGAAGAAACTGTTACGGACTATGGAAAGGAAGAGCAAGCCTACAAAACAGCTAGCACTTGGGAAACTGGGTAAGTGCTAAACCAATAACTCAAATACATCAGGCAACAGATCTGTACTTAGAACCATGTTCAATCAATTAATATATCAATCAACTACCCCTCAATCCCAAGAAAAGTTGGGGTTGGCTATATGACTTGCATCTACAATATTGGGATGGAATTCACGGTACACCAAATTAACCTTCACGGTCAGATAGTGCTACAGTGAACGTCAGTCAACTATCTAGATCAAACCTGGACAAAAAAATTCCTCTCTTCTGTCTGCTCGGTAAAGCGATTCCAAAGCTCACAGCCAGTTAGAGCTATAAACATTCTGCTCCATTCAAGTCCAAATCATTCCAGTACTACTTTGCTTATAGATAATTTGTCTTTTAAGGTCAATTATGAGTTCTCAGTGTTCTAAAACCATAGGTTCTAAATCTCATACTTATTCCTATACCTGCATGCAAGTCTCTAGCCTGGGTAGAAGAACTTCCGGATAATGGACATAATGCAAGTGGAACAATAATAACTAAAACTTAATGCCAAGGATATCTGTAAACCAGTATTCCTTGTTGCATATTACAAAAAGGAGTAACACATTTCTGCATTTCGCATCCTAACTAAGCTGTTGACAGTCATGAGAAATTACTGAAACAAGAATAAGCAGTGTGAATGCATCACACAAAATAGAAGTCTGCTCAATATACCGTTAGGAAGTTCTGTGTCTAAAAGAACTCCAGTTTCCAGTGCCCAACATCGGGCAACGTTCTCTTTTGTGTATCCCCCACCTCCAGTTACCTGCAAAAGGTCCCGTGCAGTTACAGAGACAGGTAACATGTTATGAACCTGAAATGAAATTTTGATTTGAGAAACACCCACCAGCAACGGCAAATTAAATTTCTTCACAAACCTTACGCATTCAGCATGCCCTGTAAGAAGCATCCATTGATAGATATAGATTTAAAATCAACAGAGGAAATCCCACCAAGAGCTGAATAGTGAGATAGAACTACACTGCTGAAAGTGTTTAAAATAAGATTTTCCAATTACAAGTAGAATAGCACCATCAATGGAGAGGTTGAAGCAGCCCAGACGGTCACCAGCTAGTGAATCTGCCCCACATTGCAGAACTATCGCACCAGGTGAATATGTTTCCACAACCTTTGCTATAATCTATGAAATGACATGTTCCAAAAGCTTTAATAAATCAACAGAACACAGTAAAACTAATATTGCAGAAAACTTTCTTCATGACTTACTGTTTTGAAGAGTCGAGTGAAGATGGCATCATCTATTCCATCCTTGAGAGGCACATTTATGGAATAGAATCTTCCATCTCTTTCCCCTGTATCCTTCAGAATGAAACCACAATAAGCTCAGCTAATGGTGTTCATAAGAGGGTCTTCTCTGAATGCGAGGGGTAGAAGTTTCATCCTAAATGATGAATTTACATCATCAAGAGCAAACATAAACTTTAGACGCACATGTACTACAAAAATGATTCCATATTATCAAACTCTTCCCATTACTGAAAGGCAGCACATGTGCTTTCTCAAGAAAAACTCATGTTAGTTATTGGTTTAAGAATTTGACGTTTGCAGACAAACTCTGCTGGTCAAACCTAAGTAAACCAAATGTTCCATTTTTCTAATCTTCCTTTCTTTAGCACTTTATGATAGCATAAAGGGGTGGAACTCCACTTAAAAAGCAGTACACAACAAGTCATAATCGAGCAACTTATAATAATGGGAAGTTTGGTATGAACGATGACATAAAAGCTACATAACTTCAGAATTTTTAAATGACCTAATAGTTTTATTAATGCGAACGCAAAAGAATCTTGCATACAATGGGTACACAGAGCTGCACACCTTGACAGGGTTCAACCTTTTCTCAGCTTTCAAACCATAGATTAGCTCTAAGCTTCTAATGATATCAATGATTGAATTTTCAGTCCAAGAGGTCAGCCATAATGTACACCACCTCCCCCGTCCTCCTTTTATTTGACCTAATTTCCTTATCAATTTATTCTCATTTTCTTTACTCATTTCTCTAAATGGCTGAGTTTCCCAAAAATCGGAATAGCTACTTTTAAAATTTTTACCTTGATAGAGCACTCTAATGACAAGATATCTAATGTTTTATTGCAACTATTCCTTCACCATAAAACATTCAACCTACTTTATTTCTCTTGCCCGTCACAAATAATGTCACCTTTTTTTCTGGAAGGAAAACCCAAGCTATCAAACTAATACATACTAACTACGATATTTCTTGATTTTGACATGACATCCTTTTTAATAACGTAGTTGTCGGAACCAGTTTTCACACACCTCGACATCCACAGGGTACAAGATACCACCAATCAGTACAACCATCAAGGCTAAGGCAAACATAGATAATTCGTCTTGTCTCACCTTTAGTGTACCCTTTTATTAGGATCCAAACCTGCATCCCCGAGGTTACTCAAGTTCTTTGACTGCTAGGCACACCTTTGAGATATAAACCTCCCTTTTTTCCTATAAACATTGAGATATAAATCCGTTTAACTATTTCACTTTTTGACAGTTCAAAGATTCTTCTCCTAAGTTATCCTAAGTCCTACCTAAACTAGGTATCCTAAGTCCTACCTAAACTAGGTAATCTCTTTGAAATGGAGGAAGTAATTTCTTTTAAATAAATGGTGGTGTTTGGATCATTTTTCTCTCGCCTCTACTTATCACGGGGCCTGCTTGCTGCCACCAAGACAAGTACTCGGAGTAACGGAAGTAACAAAATAGCACGAAAAAGTCAACAAAATTCAAATGAACCCACATAATATTAGCTCATGTTAGACTGTCAAAGTTCAAATAAATCTGGAGAACAAAAAGAAGAATAAACTGTGAAGATAAGAGTACCTTCATATCACCAGTTCCAGGAAAGAACTTATCTCCATACTTGTGGAAACTAACTGTCATAACCCTGCAAAGAGCTCTAACATTAGAAACTTAAAGATTCCGGCACATGTGTAACATCTTAGATTGCAGTAAACTCAGCAAATATTTATCTCTAGTAGAAAGAACTCATGAGAAAGAGTGCACTTTCTACACCAAAAAGATTATATAAGGCTGTCCTTTAATGAGCACCTAGCAAAGCATTAATGCACTTACAAATATATGAATCTAGAAAGTCTAACACTAACATTTTGAGTAAAAATGTCAAAGCAAAAGAACTTGGTAGCAAGCAGAAATCATTCCAAACAAAAATATTCAAACTGTGCATTAACAATCAAAAAGAAATGCTCAAACTGTGCATTAAGTGAACAAATCAAACAGTTGGAAACCACAATCTGTCAATACTTAAAAGTATTCAACTGGTGCCTAGGTGGAAAGCGCATGCTCACAGCAACTGAATAAATAAGCAATCCAACAATCAAGTGAAATATTGCAACTACAATCTATCAATGCTAAAGTATTCAACTGGTGTTTAGGTGGAAGTTGCATACTCACAGCTACTGAGTAAATAAGCAATTTAACAATCAAGTGAAATGTGAAGTTAAGTTCTAATTTATTCGTAGGTGTGACACAAGATAAGTGATATGAAGGTAAGTTTAAAATACTTCTGAGGCCCCATCTACAGTATAGTTAAGAAAAAAAACTTCTACAGATTTCACTCCGGAGAAGTTCATCGTCATTTGGCTTCTTGGAGTCACAGTCTAGATTCATAGCTACTACTTTAAAGATTCATCTGGGTTTATCATTTATCCTCAGGTTTGACACTAGCTCCAAGCGACAAAGAAAGCAACCGCAGAAGTTGAAAACAAAATTTTTTGGACAAAACCTACAGAAAGTAATGTCACCTGACAGTACTTATATAAAAAAGTAATTCCACCTGTCTGTGAAATAAAAGGCCTCTTCTACACCATCACCGTGATGCACATCAATATCAATATACAGCACCCTCGCATGATACTTCAGTAGCTCCAATATTCCCAGAACTAGGTCATTTATGTAGCAAAATCCTGAAGCAGCACATTTCTTGGCATGATGCAATCCACCAGCCCAATTTATAGCAATGTCACAAAGCTGATTATTCAATCTGCGTGCAGCATCTGCCAGCAAATGTTTGTTACAGACTGTGAATATGAGACTTCAAGTGAAATACCACGCTGTCAAATGTCACGTTTACCTATTGTTCCACCAGCATAAATTTGGCAAAACTCGAATAAGTTGTCAAATACAGGGCAATCTTCTCCAAGATTATCTGATAAGTAACAAGAATTAGGAATAGTTCAACATCACATTACTCAAAATAAATTGGCTAAAATATGCTAAAAAGCATAGTAGTTCTTAGAAAAGATAATGAAATGTTTCTAGTTTGAAATCTGATCTTATAGTGAGTTGCTAGGGGAATCTTACTAGTCCAATTGGTTGGCTATCTGCACTTTCACCTTGTCAGTGAGAGTCCGATTCTGCACCTTGTAACCACCCACCCCCCAATTTCCCCTTCCCTTATGTATAATAATATTTAAAAAAATAGTTAGCTGGTAACTGAACCTGTATAAAATGTAGAAAACTTTGTTAGAGAACCTAAGTTTTTTAATGTTCAAACCATACAGGTCTAAGCGGAGTGACATGGACGCTAGATTGGGTTTTGAGGCCTATTTGCTGTTGTTGTGTTGGGTTTGTTTCATGGAAAATGACTAGTAATGTAGTACTACAGCAGAAAACAAATAAGCATGCAGCTCAAAGATAATATTATAACGGAGAAGAGATGAAATAAGTAAAGTTCAAAACTTACATCTAGCCATTTCACTAGGGAACAAGTGCTGGGTATCAGGGGTAATTCGGTTCAAGAACTCAACATAATCAGCTGAATGAAACTGCGCTAGCTCCACTGGGTATGCTTTATGAGGCCTCTACATATTGCAATCGAAAAAAGGTAAACCAAATAAAAACGAAGAACTTCAAAAAAACACAAAAAAGGAAAACTGGAATAAGTTACGAACATAGACTTCCATCTTGTTGTGAAGACCATAGGCTAAAACCAGATGATGAGTCATACACAACCTGTGCGGCTTCATTGGATGGTTCGGACCAAAGTACACGCTTCCGACATCGCCTGTAACAAAAATTCAGCTTTTACGTAAACAATTATAAACGCTAGCTAGCATACAGAATGAGCAGGATCTAGGGCTTGGGAAGAAGAGAAAACTGTACCGTCGTAGAAGTAGGAGATTTTGTCCTTGGAACGCATTTTGTAGAGCGAATAGTCGCTATGTAGAGAGGAAGCTGAGACTCCCGGTGTTGTTTACGGGGACTTTGCCGGCGGGAGAGGTTTCCCGGGTTGCCGGCGGCGATTGCTGTGAAATGAACAACGGGCGACTCGTGGATTTATATATCTTTAAATGAAAAACTAAAAGAGACTCTGCCAACTAGTTATATTGTTAATTCAGAATTAAGAAGTTTTTAATTCAAAATTTATTTTCCAGCTTATTATTACTTCAACGAATTAATTCTTTGTTTAATTAACAATTGTCTAATCAAATATTATGTGATTTCCGTATAATCATTAGAGTCCTATACTCCTAGTACTAATACCAGCTGGCAGATGTGTGCAAAATCTGAATACTATCTTCTTCTTCTTTTTTGACGTCGAGGGAATACAATCTTGTTATTATTAAAGAAAAGAAAATTGACTCACATAAACAATATTTTGAAATCCTCATTTTTTTATTGAGAAAATGGTCAAATATAACTCTCTACTTTGTTATATTATTCACATTTATCCTCCGTTATACTATTGGGTTACATTTACCTTACCGTTAATCAAACTTTTAAAAAATACCGTCCATATAACATAAAACTACTAGATTAAAAAACAAATGACTCGTTTTCTTTCTCTTGAAAAGCCCATTAACTCATAACCCATGATTTTTTAGCTCTGATGATCTAGGTATGTATGCTCCCATTGCATACAACGAAATGGACATTGGGCTCGATCTGAAAATAGGCCCTCCAAAATCATAATGTTGATAGATTTCTCTATATATTATAGTAAATTGAGGGCATTATTAAGCAAGGAGATTAAAATTATTTTTATTTGTAGATGGTGTTGAATCAAAGACTCAATTAACTGTATATGGACAGGTTATAATCTTATCCATGAGGACTAGTGATTCTTCGGATTCAATATTCAACATGATAAAGGAAGTTTAGGTGCTTGTAGCATTTTCTCATTGTTAATAAAAGTTTTGTTATAATATACAAAGCTGATTTCGAAGAAATCATCTATAATTGTGATTGATTTCTAATGTGTTTGTCTATCCATTATGAGCTTGATTCTTTCGACTTGTTCTTTCAAATGTGATATTTTCTACGGTAAAGGGTCAAATATACTCATGTACTATTGGATATAGTATTTAGAAAGGCTTCGTTATACTATTGGTACTAAATATTTCTACATTTTCTTTAACGAAGGGGATACGTGTTCAATCCCTGTGCAATTTTCAGACCCAAGTTATATTACCCGTCTTTATTATGACACGACCCACTCAATTTAATAACTAATAAACACTTAAATGAAAACGACCCTTCCCATTTACACTAGCCCTAGTTTTATCTCTCTTTTCTAATCCGAAGTTCTATACTGGGTTCAGGTCCTACTGCCCATGAAGTTTGGCAATTTAGGATTGGACAAGTTCAAAGATACCATCTTTCTTCATGAAATTGTTCATTTTTTTCGTTTTTTAGTCGATTTGTTATGCAATTTTGTTTGGATGTACTAGCTGGTATAGAGTTTGTGTTCTAGGGTTTCAAATAATTTCTTAAAGGTGGTTTAGGATTTCTTCTTTTTGTATTGTTTACATTTTCTATTATTATCGAGACAATCCTATATAAATTTGGTTATTTTTGTTTGTTAGTAAAGCAATGGGTCCTTTAAATCATTTGCATGTCGGACATTCTAGGTATTATTTGTTGTGTTGTAAATTCTTTATTAAGGGAGGGCCTTCATAGTGTCACTTTAGATGCAGATTTTGTCTTTCTTTCTTGTGGTTGGGGGAGGAGGGGGACCTCATATGTTTATTCGTATTTTTATGTCTCTTTTGCTAGTTCCTTTAATCTTTTCTTATTTTTATTCTGTCTTTTCTTTGTTGCATGCTTGCAGAAAGTCAGTAATGGAATTAAATGACTTAATAATTTATTATGGCGGTAACTGGATTTGCAAGCCACAAGTGCCATACCCAAAGAAAGTGCAGCACATTAAGAGCCCGCTTGGATTGGCTTAAAAAGGTGGCTTTTAAGCACAGGTACTTAAAAGCAGCTTTTAAGTGCTGGAGCTTATTTTATAAATAAGCAGTTACATGTTTGGATAAAAGTGCTGAAGCTTAAAAAAAGAAGTGTTTGGCAAACAAGCGGTGGTAAGCACTTTTTCTTATTAAAAAGATGAAATATAAAAATTTTGGTATTATAAAAATGAAGATGAAGAGGAAAGAAGAGGGTAATTTTGATATTATAAAAACTTATAAGGGCAAGAGAGTAATTTTATTGGTCAAACTAAAATGGCTTTTAAGCCAAAATAAAAAAGTTGGGGTCAGCCAACTTGTTGCTTTTGGCTTTTTTAAGCACTTTTTAGCTTTTTTAAGCAGTTTTTTTTGTTTCCAAACACTCCAAAAAATAAAAAAATACTTAAAAGCTGCTTTGACCAACTTTTAAGCCCATCCAAACACCCTCTAAGAAAGGGTATGATCCAGACCTTCTATCTTTTGTTGATTTAGTCAATGAGTTCACAGAAAATCTGGGGTATGTGGGGTTCAAGTTCAACAACTAATAGTTGAAGGCCCTTGTGGTACACTTTATGAGATTGAAGGAGATGGGGGAATTAGACATTTGTTGAAGCTAATTTGTAATGAATATAAAGTAATCAACCTATTTGTTGTTGATGAATGTGATCCTCCCTTGCATAGTATATCAAATACCGTGCACCATAATGTTGATGAGCTTGGCACTTTGTAGCTTGAGTGATATAGGGTCTAACTCTAGTTCTGATTCTGATGGGTATGGTTTTGAAGAACTGAAATTGTTAAAATCATAAAAAAAGAGGGACATAACTGAACAACTAATGAGTACAAGGAGTTGTATAAGGGTATGATCTTTAAGGATATTGTAGAAGTTAGAAAGTGTCTTAAGTTGTATTTTTTAACCAATAAGAAAGAACTGAAATTGGAGAAGAGTGACAAGATTAGGGTTAGGTATACTTGCACAAACACAAAAGACTGCCTTTGGTTTGTTGAATATCCAAGGAAGGGGGTGCTGGGGTTAAAACTAAGACCCTAAATCCAAACCGTAGTTGTGGCACTTCATTTGATAATTCTACTGTTGACTATCACACAATAGCTTAATGAAGACGGGTTTTAGTTTGGGGCTTAGACCATATATTGGTCTTGATAGTACATTTTTGAAGGGGAAGGCCAAGGGAATATTGCTAGTTGTTGTTGGTCAGGATAGTAGCAATTACTTCTACCCTGGGCAGTTGTTGACAAAGAAACAAAGGCAACCTGGATTTGGTTTATGGAATTACTGAATAATTCTTTGAACCTTAAAGATGGTCAAGGGTTCACTTTCATGTCAGACATGCAAAATGTAACTTTCCTGTTTTATTGTATTTCTTCTTTCATTTACTTTGGTGTTTTGTGCACACTATCTGATACAAGTTTTATTTTGGTTGATTTGAAAATATCTAGGGATTAACTGAATCTGTCAGAACTGTTCTTCCAGAAGCACACCACATATTCTGTGTCAAGCATATTGAGGCTAACTGGTGCAAAACATTTAACACTGGAGAACACAAGAAGCTGCTTTGGTGGTATGCATGTGCCACATATGAATAGGAATTCAAAGATCAACTAAAGGAATTAGGAAAATTAAAGAAGGAAGTTGTTGAGGGTTTGTTGAAGTATCCACCTCAAGCTTGGTGTAGAGCTTATTGGATATTGTATGCAAGAATCAATCAGTTGATAACAACCTAATTGAATCCTTTAAAAAATGGATTCTGGATGCTAGATTCAAGCCAATAATTAAGATGTTGGAGGATATAAGACTCAAGGTCATGAACATGATAAGGATACATGACGATGAAGTGAAGACATGGGCTACTAAATTCAGTCCAAAAAGCATGCAATTGTACAGTGAGTATCTACAGATTGGTCACTGTTGTAAAGTCAATGCCAATGGTGACAGTGAGTATGAAGTGTTTGGGGGAGGTGATAAATATTGTGTTAGGCTGTGTACGCGGTGAAATCAGAGCGCCTGATTTCTCGCTATCAAGCCATCTCGGGGAAATGCCTCGAGACCCTGAGGACATAAAGCCACGACTTAGTCCTCTCCCTCGGGGCTTGTCGAGGCCCGATTCGAAGCCAGACGGAGGCCGAGGCCAGGTAAAAAAGGGGAAGCTCCCAAGAAACATGGCTGAGTCTGACAGGGCCGGCCTATCCAGAGCCTACACTGAGACATCGCATCAAGCCATCCCATCTCCGTATTTTGTAACTACTACATATGTACTTATAGCCGAGTTCCCCTCCTATATAAAGGGGACTCACCATACCTTGTAAGGGACTGATGTTGCTCCATTTCTCTACAAGTACAATGATATCTTTCTCTACCTCTACTTTTCTAAACTTATTGGCTCTCACTGATCCGAGTATACCTCGATATCCATTCCTTTATACCTTTTATTTATTGTATAACTTAGTTTTGGTTAAAAGAGCTTTGTTTTATTATATCTTCAACTGTTATCCCATCCTCGACCATCCCCGATAGCTCGAGCTCGACCCCGAAGTCCCCACCGATCAGGCCTATATCCAGGCAACAGGTCATTCGGTTCGATCATTATCTCGTTTTAACTCGCGCTCCATCGTTAAATTCCATATTATTAGCATCAACTGCTCTAAAAACTAGCTCGGGATTAGATCACGTATTTTTAGAATCCCATTTTACAAATTTAATTATCGTTACCATTCTCACGGTAAATAGTTTGGCGCCCATCGTGGGGCTAAAAATAATAGTGATTATTTTCTTGCTAGCTTCATTACACAGACGCATATTATCTTTCACGCTTTTTCTTGTCCGAGATCTTTTAATTTCAGGTCCAAATGTCTGGCTCGCTAAACGCAGTCGAGAACGATCACCTCAAAGAGCACGGGGAAAATGGTGTAGCTATCCCGACCGCAGGAGCACCACTACATAATCCCGATAATGCACCCGGACTGATTTCGGCGGACGTAGACTCACAGGACACACAGCAAGTCAGCTAAACTTCTCGCACTGACAGGAGCGTGCGGCACAGTGACCTATAAGAATCTCAACAAACCCCGGCCCGGGAAAAATAGGAAGTTAGTATTCATGTTATTTTTGAAATCTTGCAGGCACAACAACTGGCCATTGCTCGATTGCAAAGCCATCCGAGAACTCCCAGCGCAACAACACTGGAGACAACTCCCCCCGTCGAGCAAATACCCAAAAGATCAAGCGACAACGGATCAATGACAGACTCCGCAATAGCAAAGATGCTTGTGGGCCTCTCCGAAAGAATCGAGTCGGGTCCGCAGAGACTCGTGCGACAGTTCTACCCCGGGGAAGCGATCCTGGAACCCGCTTTACGAAAATCTGGAACGCCGGAACTCCCTAGGTACAATAGATCTCAGATCCCAACAAGCGCACCACTGCTTACGCATGCATGGATAAAGACATCGACTTTCAAGATGAACCTACTGCAGAAACATACGGCGATGCCATCGAAGCAGCAACAGGGGAGCCCGACAAATTGGAAGCCAAACAAAGAGAGGATGAAACACCACAAGAAGTCGTATCTCATTCCCTTGTAGGACGAATGATATCGCATCCGGTTTTGGATGAACGGACAACCCTTGCCTTCGCTCGGGGTTTAAATAAAGCATACCCGCCGACTCCAGGTCGTTTCAAACGACGCTTAGCTAGATACCCGGTCAAGACTTGGCCATGCGTCCGTACCCAGCATCGGCCACTAATCAGGGCCATGAACGACCATCCGGAAACCTCTGCAGGCCCGGTACACCCAAGCAGGCATCCTGCAATGAAACTAATGCCAAACAGATGGAGATACTATCCATGCGCCGCAAATGGGAGGAACGCCATAAGATCCAACCTGCCTCGCAACGGTAGGGGGTAATTCGAGGGCGACATCCACCTTCAATGGAACTAGATCCGATGAGGTGCAGCCGACAGACGAACCCCGTCCAACAGAGTACGGTCTCAACATTGCTATGCCAAATATCGTAGTCACCATAAGCGAAACCAGGAACGCTGAGTGACTCGGGCCTATTCGACCAAGGCCCCTTCGAAAGAACCATAAACCGATGCGGGAACCGCAGGATGTGAGCGGCCACGGGGCCACAAATGAACCCCGTCTCAAAAAAATGATAGTCGTATTAAGTAGTCAAAATTGCCGCCGAGTACCATCGAGCAGTCAGGCTCGAATCCAGGCCTGAGGAAAGAAGACAACCGGGAAGGATGGAGTAAACAAGCCACGACGTATCACCACGACAATGAAGGAGCAGAGACGCCCTCCGAGAACTCATAACATGGGAAGTAAAAATGCCTGCCGCCGGGATAAAGACAGATCCAGGGAAATAATTCCAAGGATACTCTTGCATCCAGGGAAAAGGGCACAAGACTCCACCCCAGCGTCGCGCCAGCATATGCGTAACCCTCTCCCACATCCGCTTTATCTTAAATAAAATATGTGTTCATAGATTCAGGTAGTTCGGTCGCTCACAACGACGATATCGGACCAAAGTCAACAGGGCAGTCCGCATTAACAAACCAAATCACCCCCGCATCCCGAATCCTTGACGAATTCCAAATGACAAATCGACGCAAAGACCGTTATCTTAATATAGCCCATCTGAGTTTGAGCCGGGACGTCGAGCCCTACACCATCAAAAGAGGCGTAAAGTATAGACGTCTTATTAAGACGACCACCAACGCACTACCCAAGGGCGCCGACAGCCCCATCTCGCCAAAAGAATGAGATTCCTCGCAAAGAAGCCACGCCCGCGCGGGTCGAGCTCACGATGATGAACCAATATACGTCTGTACCAAGAAATAAAAAGATATCTTCTTAGCATCTTATTCTCCGGACAAGCAAATCTCAAGTGTATCCCCGACAGGGGTCCTCTTCTACCAGATGCATTCCAAAATACTCGGAGACTTAATGCCTACAATTGAGCACTCGCACGATCTCAGGGTCGGAACTCCGGGCTCATAAAGCCCCTACAACGCAGCTCCGAGTTCACAAGAAGCTGTCTTCCCGCTTAAACAACTTGATGACTTGGAGACTGACATCAATCGCCATACGCTAGAAAATCCAAAATTGTAAGACCCTGAGCGGGCAGACTTGGAATAACCAGGTCCATTGTACATCACCGAAAAAAGTGTAAGACCTCAATAGGCATGACAAACTGTAAGACCTCAACAGGAATGAAAATCCCAAAGTTTAGGCTATATGTCGCATTTGTAATAATCCCGAGAGAGCATACCGTTGGTGTAGATGCCTAAACTATCACTCGGGGATCAAAAATGGCTACGACCAAACAGACATGACTACGGTCAAAATGACTGATACAGCTAAAATAACGTGACTCAGGTACACCCGACCGTCGCTAAACAAAAATCGCAGGCCACTACTTCGAATATACTTCAAAAAGAACCGGTTAAAATAGGCTTCCCTTAACCGGCAAAGACGAGCTTCGACCATGTCAGCTCCAAATCACAAAGGCTTCGACCTACTCAGCCTACGAGCTATGAACCTTCTGAGGTGCTCAAAATATCACCGATAGCGACTTGAAATCGAGGTTCTTCCAGAACCGACGACGGGTAAGGCAAAAATCTTTCAAAAGACCTTAAGGAGCGGAAACAAAGCCTACAAAAAACCTACGGGCTAAAACAGCGTAAGAGCCATTGTCACCAGCTAAGCAAGCCTACAGGCCACATATCAAAAGGTCTCTACGACCAAAAAGCATAAAAGCCATTGTCGCCAGCCAAAATTGAGAACCTGAGGATTAAAGTGAGCTCGAATCGTAACCTGATTCGGAGACCGGATCTAAAATAGTTAACTAAGCAAGCCTCTGGGCCACATATGGAAAGGTCTCAATGACCAAAATAGCATATGAAGCACTACCACAATTCGGGAAATCGAAGGCACTTAAGGGTAAATTAAAGCTCGAATCGCAATGCGATTCAGAGACTAGACCCACAATAAGCACAAATCTAAAGTATGCCTAAGGGCACGACATAAACGCCACGATCGCCAGCCGAGTGAGCCTCCGGGCGGGTTTATAAGGTCACTTCAACTCGAGGCATAGAAGTCCACCACCACCCGCCTGTGCGGCTAGGGAAGAACTTAAGGGTCAACTAAAGCTCGAATCGCAATGCGATTCGGAGACTGGACCCATAATAAGCACAAAACTACAGTATGCCTAAGGGCATGACATAAATACCACGATCGCCAGTCGAGTGAGCCTCCGGGCCACCCATAAGGTAACTTTGACCTGAGGCATAGAAGGTCACCACCACCTGCCCGTGCGGGCAGGGAAGAACTTAAGGGTCAACTAAAGCTCAAATCGCACTGCAATTCAGAGACTGGACCCACAATAAGCACAAAACTACTGTATGCCTAAGGGCACGACATAAACGCCACGATCGCCAGGCGAGGGAGCCTCCTGAGCACCCGCCTATAAGGTCACTTTGACCCGAGGCATAAAAGGCCACTACCACCCACCAGTGCGGGCAGGGAAGAACTTAAGGGTCAACTAATGCTCAAATCAGAAAGCGACTTGGAGAATGGACCCACAATAACGCACAAAACTATAGTATGCCTAAGGGCACGACATGAACGCTACGACTGCCAGACGAGTGAGCCTCCGGGCCACCCACCTACAAGGTCATTGCGACACAAAGTACGAGAGGCCATCGCCATCCGCCCATGCAGGCAGGAAAGAACTTGAAGGTCAGTTAAAACTCGAATCGCGGCATGACTCGAAGACTGGACCTAAACGGCCGGACAAAGCACAGAGGTCGCAACGCTTGCTCGCATCAAGAATTGCACCTAGGAGCCCCGGGGCCACCTAATTGGTTCCGGACCTACGAGGATCCCATCAAATATCGAAACGGGACTACCTGGTTGAAGGCAATAATGGAAAAGCGATGCGGAAGAAATAAGTCTTCAAAGTCTCCTCTTATATTACATACGCAAAAAAGGAGGGAGGGGGATGAACTCTCCATAAACAGACATATTCTACATGTATAAAAAACAAAGTGACAAAATGGCGCAATCTATGATCCATTCTGAAGGGCTACAGCTTGTCGGGCTCACTCTTCATCTCATCAGCAAGAAATAACTGTGCGTCATGCTTGTCCGCCCTTGTTCGATCCAATTCATCAGAAAGAATAAAGCCCCTCGCACCAATCTCCTCGAGTACTTCTCTTCAGGATCTATAACGGACATATTCATCGATCCTCTTCTCCCGGTCGAGAGCCCACTTCAGCTCAGCTTGAGCATCCGCAGCGTCCTTAATACGAATTGCCATCTCCTGATCAACGTTGGTTCAACTTAGCATCGCCTTAGAAAAAGCATCAATTATCTCGACCCTGGTGTTCGAAAGTTCAGATTCAAATTTCTCGATCATATCTGCTTGGACTTTGGCATTATCTCGAGCCAAGCGGAGTTGGACTTCGAGGGCGAGGACCTTGGCCAAGGCGCTTGCCTTCTCTAAAGCATGAGGTTGCACTTGAGCCCTTAGCTCACCATAAAAAGTTCTGGCGCGATCGATATCGCCCTTAAGGTACTTCATAGCCTCCGCCTTTTTTACAGCTGATATAACTAAAAAGGGCGTTAACTTAAAAAGGCCGAAGAAAGCAAAGCTCGAGCTGTAAAAAGTTACCTGCTTCATCAAATAGCTCTCGTAATTCAAGCTCTGTTACGTCTCACATCGCCAATACAGCAACTCGCCCTCCTTCTCCTCGCTAAGCAGCCTAAGACATTCTCCCTCATCTTGAATTTTCTGAAGCTTGACCCCTTGATGGATCAGCTCAAACGTAAGCCTGTCACATGCCTGCACAAGAAAAACTTAATGACGAGTGAAAAATATGGAGTATAGAGAAACTGCGCCTAAACTCCCCACAAAGTGAAGCCGACAGACTTCCTAGAAGTCGGAACATACTCCTGTTGATCCTGCCTCTTCGGCCCTGGAAGAACCGGCCTCGGGCAAAGCATATTCACTCGAAGGCATCACCAACCTGGAATTAGGCACTCCGGGGGCAACACACTCAGAAGATGCCCCCTCCTTAGAAACACCAGCCCGATTAGCACCACTAGAAGCTCCATCACCTCGTAGGTGCTGACCCCTCTTATCGCCATCGTCCCTCGATTTGGAGGCCAACTACTCCTTCCCCTCTTCGTAAGAGCACTGCCTCATCCCAAGGAACCGCCCGATATCTGCAAGCGGCAAACCCAATACAAGTAAAAGGGGAAAATGTTACCTCAAATATATGAAGGCCAAGGCAAAGGCAGTATGCGCACATACCTTGGTATTTTGCTCCCCATCTGACGCGAAGCACAACTTGCCACCAACGCTCATCGCAGGCCAAGTGGGTCACCAGCCTCCGGACCCAGTCGGGCAGGTTTGAGACTTCGCCCGACGTCCATAAAGTTGCTACAACAAGGTACAATCTAAAAAGGCACCAGACGCTCCACACATGTGCATAATTCCACCCTTTGAGAAATGGCAAAAACTCCACAGTGATAATATCGACCGTTCAGACCCGGACGAACCAACTGGCCCATTCTCGACCCCCTTCCTCTTCGTCATCGACAACAAAGGGCATGGATTAATGGCACTTTAGGATTAGCAGGCCCTGGTGATGAAAGGGCCGATACAGCCTGACGAGGTGACTAATCGTGAATTTATGTCCTGACCTCTCCGCAAAGGACCTCATAATCAGCACCAGTCACCAAAATGATGGATGTATCTACGCCAAAGTAACCCGGCACTTCAAACAAAATTCAAGCAAGACCCTATCAAGGGGGCCAAAGCGAAAGGGTATAGGTATACGCTCAAGAATCCATCTACAGAGTCCATAGTACACTCTCCTGAGGGAAACACCTGCAGCGCTATCCCCTCACTCCATCCACAGTATTTTCTCACCATCTCCACATTCTCCCCATTTATCAAAGATACCATCTTCGAAACGAACTCCCTCGGCTCCCGAGCACCAGGAATAGCACTCTCCACTCTCTGCCAAGCCGGCCCCGAAGTGGTTGTCATGACTATGGTAAAACTAATAGACCAAAGCAAGGGCGTGCACCAACACTTTTTGCACCTGAAGAAATGAGGAACCCTATGCCAAAGCGGAAGAACAACTACTTAAAAATAGTGAAGTCCTGCGAAGAAGTCGAAGCTGCCCCACTTATGTGCTAGAAGCGGCAATGACTCGCCTACCTGGAGTAAGCCCCGGGAAGTCTACGACATCGGTATAGTCCAATGGGATGATACCCGACCCCGAAAGTATCCTTTGACGAGAAGACAAGACTCGAGGAGCCATCTGTATTATCTCAAAGCTCGAGATAGCGTCCTGCCTCGAGGATCCCCACCGAAGAGAAATTGAAATTCGGGAAGATTTCCACACCATCACTCAACGTGAGTTAATAGTTGATTTCGTGATTAATTTTCTAAAGAAGAAGAATAAACACAAAAAGCTCCAATCATGAAAGCTCCACAAAGGTTCGAACGAGTTCCTGAGTGTAGGCAACCCCTCAGCAAAAAATCTATCTCGTACGTGTCTAAAGGAAGCTGTCTGTATCAAAGATCTCCATATAATTCAAAGGTCCCCGACAGCCTGGGCCTGACCAAATGATCCCAGATTTCTCTGAGGTACGACGATGGGCTCAGAAGAGAGCCATGTCGATCAGTAAAGAAGCGGGAAGGACGCTCGCACCCAAGTCAGATACCAGCAGTCAAAAAGTAAAAAAAGTCATTCAAAGGGCTTCGAGGGGTATGAAAACATGCAGTTACTAAGCATAAATCGAAAGCAGAAATCAAAGGGGTATATTCATATTCATAAAAATCCATGTACAACAGCCCCCGAGGGGTCATTACATACAATTAAAAAGGCCTACGGGAGTCTACTCCTAGAGCGAAGGAACAGAAGGATGTACATGTCATGAAACCTAGAAGCTCGGTTAGTCCTCGAAGATGCATCTCTGGTATCAGTATCCTCAAGCGTCGCCCCCTCGAGTATGCATCCTCGAGGGTTATTCCTTCGACCTTCACCTCCTCTAGGTTCCCAGCTCAATCCCTCAGGGGATTCCTATCAGAGAATATGAAGAAGAAGAAAAGGAGGGAACGCAGAGGAGGCAGAGAAAAGAGACATAGCCTGCCGAAGCCAAAGGTTGAAGATTCGGCGGGCCCCAATCTCGATGACCGGTAGGGCCACTTTATCCCTCGGGAAAGAAAGAGCCCTAAGGATGAAGTGCCATACCAGGCCTGGGTAGGAGAGTGAGCAGTGGTGCATAATTCAAACGACTATCTACACGAGAGGGGGACCGACTCCCCATCCATCATCACATCGGGCCAACAGTAGTAGCAAAGGCCAGCATATCGACTACCATAGCGGGACAACGTGATTATGCTTAACAAAGGAAAGCCCCGATGAAGGGCCATAACACGATCTAAGGGAGCCCCTCCAAACGGCATTAGAGCCGTGAGCCCCAAGCATGATGTTCAAAGATAGAAGAAGATGACAAGAAGGGATAGGAAGGCATGCCAACGAAGGTATTGGGATAGGAAAAACAATGCCAAGGCACCCCATTTATAGGGGGAAACAACACGATCATCAATGTTTTGAGATATTGACCAACGAATGCAATTACTGGATCCTTAAAAAACCGAATCAACGGTAGTACTTGTACCTTGAAGAGTGGAAATTGGGCATGAGTCTATGAGATATGCCATCTATCACAAAAGATTGCGCCACGATTCGAATCGTCAGTATAATGTCACCATGAGAAGCTTGAGGAGTCAGAGGTCATAGTCGTTTCCCATCACTTCGTTCTGAGAAACGCGGAGACTATCTGTACACGGTGAAATCAGAGGGCCTGATTTCTCGCTATCAAGCCATCTCGGGAAAATGCCTCGAGACCCTGAGGACATGAAGCCATGACTTAGTCCTCTCCCTCGGGGCTTGTCGAGGCCTGATTCGAAGCCAGACAGAGGCCGAGGCTAGGACAAAAAGGGGAAGCTCCCAAGACACATGGCTAAGTCTGTCAGGGCCGGCCTATCAAGAGCCTACACTGAGACATCGCATCAAGCCATCCCATATTCGTATTTTGTAATTAATGCATATATACTTATAGCCTATTTCCCTCCTATATAAAGGGGACTCACCCTACCTTGTAAGGGACTGATGTTGCTCCATTTCTCCACAAGTGCAATAATATCTCTCTCTCTCTCCTTTCTAAACTTATTGGTTCTCATTGATCTGAGGATACCTCGATATCTATCGCCTTTATACTTGTTCTTTATCGTATAACTTAGTTTTGGTTATAAAGAGCTTTGTTTAATTATATCTTCAACTGTTATCCCATCCTCGACCATCCCCGATAGCTCGAGCTCGACCCTAAAGTCCCCACCGGCCAAGCCTATATCCGGGCAACAGGTCCGTTGGTTCGATCATTATCTTGTTTTAACTCGTGCTCCATCGTTAAATTCTATATTATTAGCATCAACTGCTCTATCAACTGGTTCAGGAATAGATCACGTATTTTTAGAATTCTATTTTACAAATTTAATTATCGTTACCATTCTCACAGTAAACAGGCTGGATTTGGGGATGTGTACTTGCAGGGCATGAGGTCTTAGTGGAATCCCATGCCCTCATGCTATTGCAGCTATGTTCCATAAGAATATAGACCCACTAACAGGAATGCATTGGTGGTTTAGCAAGGAGGTATACTTATTGACTTATAAAGACAAGTTACAGCTTGTTCCAGGTGAAAAATTTTGGAAAATTGAACCTTCCCCAGCAATAGAACCACCAGATTTTGTGAAGATGGTTGGCAGGCCAAACGTTAAGAGGAACATGGAGAAGAATGAAGCAATTAAAAGGCAAGGAGGGTGATCTTTGTCCAAAAAGGGTAGGGTCATGACTTGTGGTAAATATGGACAGTCAGACCATAATGCAAGGACCTGAGGCATGGTAAATATATCATATTCACTTTTATTTAGTTGTATTTGTGTATATTACCTCATTTAACTCCTTTATTTAACAATCATCAAAGGGGAAATGCAAGGTAAAACAACCTAAAAAAAGCAAAGATCTTTAATAGATGAGGAAACATAAGAAGATATAAGCTTATCAGCTCTTCCAGTATCTCAACCCAGTCAAGGCAAAGAATTTACCTTTATGCCAACACCTACAAGTAGGACAGTTGGCCAGTCAAGCAAGAATGTAGATGCTAACATCCCAAAAATTGGCAATGATGTAGATGTTGCTATTAGGCCAATGACTAGGGGTGTCAATGTATATTTAAAAATCGACAAAATCGACCGAACCGATTTTTAGGTTTCTTTTAGTAAAACCATATGTTTTTATATAAATCTATAATCGTACCGATAATTAGGGTAAATTTTTTATTTTATAAAAATAAACCGAATAAATATCGAACCGTACCGAATAAATTTACAATGTGAAAAATATATTTATATTTTATATGTTAAGTTTAAAAATAATAAAGCATTAATTTTTTTGGGCCTTGGAATTATGAAATAGTTACAAGCCGACATGTAATTAAACTCAAAATTCTAATTCCCAAACCTATTATGCTACTTCTATTGAAACTAAATTATTTCCACCATATTCACTAGCAAGACACAAGGTATTGTAGCGATTAGGAGTAGCAACCTACAATTTGAATATATTTCCTTTCGTATGAACAAGATTTATATTTTTGAAATGTTTAATCTTCTATAGACTTTATTCTTGAATCTCAACTTGGTTAGTATCTTTCCACTCATGTGATTTATATTTTTTTTGTATTTGCTTAGTTTCATTTACGCTATTGTAGAATATTTGATGAATCTATACTCTAGCCACGTTTCATATTTTTTTAATTCATTACCTTTTAAACTGTAAAAATATCTAGAGTGTTTTGCTAAATCATATAAATTACGTATGTTATTGAAATCTATTTGTACTAATGACTTATACATGATATTTAAAAAAACTACCGAAAATTTATCGAACCGTACCGATACCGAAGAGAAACCGACATGATTGAGACGGTTTTGATACGTCTAATTTTGGTTACACATAATAGAATAACCGAAAAATTGGTATGGTATAAAATTTATAAAAATAACCGGTCGAATCGAACCATTGACACCCCTACCGATGACTATATCAGAAATTATGACTAGACTTCAAAAGAGGCAAAAAAAATAAATAACCAACTGGGACAAGATCAATTAACTTCACATGTGACACCAATGGTGTCAGTCCATAGATCTTCCATATACACCACCATCACTTACCTTGAAGGAGAAGTCTGCTACAACTGAGAATCAACTAGAGAAGCAAAGGCGATAGAGGATTGGGAAGCTGGAAGCAAGGAAAGGAAAATGAATCTCAACTTTGGGACTGTTCTATTTTGGTTTTTGGGATGTAATTAGTGCAATCCGATAATACTTTATAGTATTTAATGGTGAACATGTTGTTGGTACTGAAACTTGAAATGGATGTCATCTTGTAACTTAGTAGTATAAGTTTTTGGGGTTATATAATGTCATCCAATTATCAAGACATGTATTTACTGATGACAGTACATGTTAGATGGTTAATGTTTAATGTCAATGATGTTGCCTTTATTTTGCATTGTGTTGATCACGACTTTCAAGTTATGATAGTTCTACTTCTATATACTTATGTCTTGCTCATTTATAGTTTAGATTTGCATTGTAATATTCTGAAATTATACTTGGTAAGCAACTGAAATATGCAGGTGTATTCCGCAGTTGTGTTCACTTGAAAATGTCAGCAAACTTGCAAATTACTGCAGTTGATATATTCTGCAGTTCTGCAGTTATGTTCACTTGAAATATGTAGCAAACTTGCAAATTACTGCAGTTGGTATATTCTGCAGTTCTGCAGTTGTGTTCACTTGAAATATGCAGGCGTATTCTGGTGTAACAAAACTAATTACTACATAATGCAAGGACTCTAATTGATGCAACCTAATTGAAATAAAAAAACTTCATTGCAATTAACTTCATCCGAAATATAAAATGAAGTAATAAAATCAAAAACTTCATTCCAAAATACTACATAATGTCCACCAACACAATAATACATATTCAAAGCTTCACTTCATCAAGAAAGCATCAACAAATCAAACAAATATGCATATGAAATTATAATGAATATCTTCAACATCAACACTTTTTCTTCCAACTCTCTTGCTTTGTTCGCTTCAACAATATTTATTGCCTCTAATGCGTCCACTTTTTTCATCAGTTTGTCCCTTTCAATCTTGCACGCATCCAATGCCTTATTTAGGGTATTAAGTAGAACTTGAACAACATCAAACTTCGACTTAAAATTATTAATTACAACCAAAGCTCTATCCGGTAAGACTTCATCTTGCCACTCCCAAAAACCATATGATTCATTTTTATAAACAAAATCTAGATAAAATATAATGAGAAAACTGACAAAATTGAGATTTTGTTACAAATATCAAAATTATATAAATCTGTAGATATATATAACTTACTTCAGGTTTTGCACACTTATAGAATCTCCTACCAAGGTTATAAACAGTCCTTGAAGTGAAGTGGGTGGCAATATCACCACAAAAATACCTCCTTTTCGAAGAACAACTAGATTCAGACATTGAGCACCCACTTATCCGCTTATACAATACAACCTAAATTGATAAGGAAGACAAAATCGAACAGATACAGGAGAATTCAAGTTCAAATATGGAGGAAACACCAAAATATGGAGGAAACAATTTCAGTGTAGAGAGGAAATAAATTATGAAATCGAACTGATACAAACGAGGGATTTTTTTTAAGTAGGGCTGGTGTAATTGGGTTATTAGTTATTGAATTGGGTAGGTCGGGTCTTAATAAAAGACGGCTATGTCCCCTCCGTTGAAGAAAAGGTAAAAATATTTAATAGTATAACGGTAGGGACTCAAAAGTACCAATAGTATAACGAAGCCTTTCTAAATACCATATTCAATAGTACATGAGTATATTTGACCCTTTACCATATTTTCCATCTCTTGGTCAAAGTTTCGTAAAAATGGTACTTATTGATTCAAGTCATTTTAATGAGTTTTTTAAAAAAGAATTAAGATCATTTTTTTAATCTGGTATTTTTACGTTAGGTGGACGGTATTTTTAAAAATTTTAATTAACGGTAAGAGTAGATATGACCCAATAGACGAAGGATAGATGTGAACAGTATACCAAAGTAGAAGGGTAATTTTGGCCCTTTTCCCTTTTGTATTTCCTCACCACCCTTTTTTTACCTTTCTCCTGCTATTTTTTAATATTTCAGGAACACAACAACACAATATATTTGGGTAAACTTCACAAATAACCACTTTTAAACTTATGAAGATGAAAGTAGTAGAGATGAGAATGTTGAAGTGAATGTGGGGCATTTCAAGAGACATAAGATTGGGAATGAAGTTATTCTGGGTGAAGTGAGAGTGGCACCCATGGAGGACAAGATGTGGAAGCTGAGGCTGAGATGGTTCATGAAGAGAAGTATTGATGCTCCTATAAGAATGTGTGAGAAGTTTGCCCGGTTGGCTTTGATACGAGGTAGAGATATGACAAAGAAGCACCGAGGAGAGATGATTAGGCAGGACATGACACTGCTTCAGCTTAACGAGGACAATGACACTTGATGGGAGGGTGTGGAGGTCGAGAATAAGAGTAGAAGGTGCGCAAATAGTTGAGAGTTTCCCTTTCCTTTTCGGTAATTAGCTCTCTTGTATTTTCATGTTCTTAGATCTCTATTACATCATGCTGTTTCATTCGTTGCAATTATCATATTTCACTGTTGTTATTATTTAGTAATACTTCTCTTCTTTTTCTTTTTTTTCTTCTTCTTCTTCTTCTTTCTTCTCACCTTTTCGTGAGACGAGGGCCTATCGGAAACAACCTCTCTACCTTCACTAGGTAGGAGCAAAGTTAGCGTACACACTACCCTCTGAAACTCCACCTTAAACTGTGTTATTGTTATTGTTGTTGTTGTAACTTCTGTAATTAAAAATAGTTACTATCCTAGAATCTCAAGGAGCTTCATCGTAAAATTTAAAACTCCAAGACAATCTATTTTTAAAAAACATGACCAAAAAGTGGCAAATGAACCCTATTTCTACGATACGTTTTAGTCAATCATTTTTATTCTCTTTTTAGGTAGAATCCAAAAATGAGGTATTGCATGGAAGAGTCCCTATGACTTTGTATTGTTACCTGTTTGATGTTAGATAGGTAGGTCATTAATTCATATAACAATAACACAATTTGTAAAGAGGGAAATTCATCATGATATGCTTCTCGTTGTTGATGTCTACAACCATGGCCTGGTTAACACAAGATGTCCTATTAGCTTAGAACAAGGTCAAAGTAAAACAAACGGTCAGCTCCTTGTCTCTTATGTTTGAAATGAAAATGGCTTAGAGCAAATGTGACTTATAATATACGCACACATGATCCAATATTGCTAATATATTCATCAATTATTGACATCTAAGATCTGACATATCATAGAGCTATAATTATTTGAGATGCACTTCCCACATTGAATGTTCTCTCAAGAGAAAAATACAAGTGCGACGTTTCAAATGTTGGCAGTTAATTGATGGAAAAGAACTGATTTTTAACATCAAACGCATTCAAACCCCAAAAAGAAAAACAATGTGTTAAGCAAGTGACCGCATAGACCATATGTAAGCAGGTTATGTTTTCTGCATCTAACCAATTATTAGTTTCAGAACATCAAGAAATTTCAAAGTGAAAAAACACAAATAATGTTCCAAAAAATCTCTTTTATGCTTGAGCTTTCATTATTCCTTCTTGCCAATTCCATGGGACATATTGTAGATCCCCCTACCCTGAAACATCATCCAAACACCAATTATAGTTGATTCTTGAAAACAAAGAAAAGACTCAACCATTAAATCTGACAAAAACTCACGATCATGAAGGTTAATGTGGCTGCCAAAGAAAGTGGAATGGCAACTGAGGTAATCTTGTATACAGGGCCTTTCAGGTGTGTATACTTGTGAACACTCTGGAAATACTTTTGCTTCTCAACAAGCTTTTCCCGGGGATAGAAGGGTGTTTCTGACATCCCGCGCCATTCAGTAACTTTAAATTTAAAATCTCATAACAAATAAAATATCATGGGTCTTTTTAATTTAGGGTGGTTAATAAATACATGTGAGGTTTTTCTGCATGCATCTTTTCTCCTTGTTACAGGCACAACTTGTCACTTCCTGTTCTTATTTTACCATTCAAAGGTAATTGTTTGATCTTTCATCACGTTTATGGCACACAAGGAGAGAGGGAAGAGAAAGCAAAGTATCCGTCTAATACAAGAAAGATATCAACCGGACAAAGGACAAATAGGTAGCGAAAGAAGGCCAAGACTCAAAGATTACGACAAATCAATCAGAAAGTAGAACATGAACCACATTCCCATTGTTTAGATAGTACTAGTAAAACACATTTCATTTTCAATGTGCTAATACGTGTATCAACCAAAAAAATTTCAACCGTATAACTGAGAACCAATGATAGCCTGACTCTTCTTCTTTGCTCCGTTACTTTAATGGGTAAAATATCTTGTATTAAGAACCATCACAAAGGGGACGATTGCCTTGTAAAACACACCGGATTAAAGAGACCATCCAAAAGAGGAGAAGGAAAAAAAACATACATATCCATGAGTTCACAAAAAGATTAGACTGACTTAGGTGCAATATGCACATATTCTTGTGCTCTATATGCTTCCACAACTACAAGATCAAAACTATTTCCATGCTTTCATCATATAGAGGTTCATGCATCCACATAGCAAGCAAGAAAAATTACAATAGCAGAAATGCATACTCCTGCATTTTGAAACATGTCTCAAGAATATTCACTATACCAACATTATTTACCAATCTTGCTAATCACATTCAATCCTACAATTAGTTTAAGATAAATAAATATCTGACCAGAATAGACTGATTGGAAAGAAGTGTGATAGACAAAGGAACTACAAGCATTATGAACACACTGCCTGCCAAACTATCATCTCTAGTTCCAAGTCTCCCACTACCGTCATATTCTTTTAATTCAACAGAAAGTTCAACTCATACCCATTTAAAGAAAAAGAGTTCTTGACTAAATCACACATAAGGCTTTGTCTTCAACTTCTGTATTCGAAAGCTAACTCTCAGATTATCAAACAATGGACTTCACCGAGTCAGTCATTAATATGAAAAGTACAACATCAAATGTCATGTCCCAACAACATTTATTGATTGCATGTCATACTTGAACCAGAAAAAAATACAAGGTCAGTAGGAGCTTCCATCGACGGCCAAGCATATATCAATCATACTTAACAGGTGAAGTTCGAGGTCTTCCACTACTACGTTCGAAGCCTCTAACTCGTGAGCCAATTAGCTCCCACTAACATGTTCTTTCTTCTTCAGCAATGGTAGTGCGAATGGCTGAATATATGACCATCTCATCTTAAAACTTTAAGCTATTAGGGAGAGCACATTCTTAATCCCTTAAATATTATGTCTTCAACACTCCCCTTGACATATGACCTAATTCTTTTCCACAGGTCAAACACGTGGAAACATTTTTTTTTTCTCTGGTTGGCGGTGAGATTTGAACTTAAGACCTTTTGTTCGCTCTGATACCATATTGAATTGTATGTCATCTTAGCTACTAGGTTAATCGAGCACATTTTTTTTACTTAATTATATTGTATCTTCAACACAAATCACTTGAGTAACAGAAAAAGGCATACTCTATTTATTGGAAAAAGTAATCAATTAGGGGCTCCCTGGTTTGCGTAGATTAGCTAGCCAATGAAACATCCAGTATCATGAGTTCCCCTAAAAAACTTACTATCATAGGATACTTTTTCTCATACTTATTTTTTTTGGGGGGGGGGGAGGGAGGATAAACAATTAATTTTTTCTCATCCTAGTATCCTTGTTGTTAACAAAGAATTGAAGACCTGCAACATGCCCATATCACACACCAATATTTTACAATCAACTAAAAACCCAATCTGAAAGTAGCCAACTCTATAAACATCAAAAGCCATATATCCTCCAATCAAATGGAGGCAAACACTAGGTGATTTCTTTTCGTCTTCCCATTTTCTTAAGCCTTAGTGGACAAAGTTACTGGTACCTAAGTTGGTGTTGGTAGTAGGTGTGTACAAGTGGTCATGGCCACGAATCATAAGAAAATAAAAATCAAATAGTCCGAACAACACCGTTAGTAAAAACAATAAAAAACATCAAAACCCAAATAGAAAACCACAAAATTTCACCAATCAAATCAATTCAAATAGATCAAATCAAATCACCACCAATTCAAACATTGGATAGTTATAAAGTTGAACCAAATCAACAAAGAGTCAAGGAATATCAGAATAAAATTTTGGTCAAATAGGTGAAATAAGACAGAACTTACTTGGGAAGCGATGAAAAGCAAGTAGCGGAGAAGAATGGATGAGAAAGGAGAAGGGGTGTACTTTACTTTACTAGGACGGGCTTGAAAAATGAGCCAAAGGGAAATCAATTTGTATTTTGTATTACCGTGAAAATGTTAGGGTACCGCTTCGGTTACTTACATTCCTATTTTACTGCCACTAGTTTTGGATTTTGTTTAACTATAACTCATTCTTCTTCATGTCACGACCCTAATCACATATGGAGCTATCTGAATACTCGTCTGATAGCTATTGTTGTAGGCAAACTCTTCAAGCGGTAGAAACCGATCCCATGACCCTCCGAAATCAATAACACAAGCGCGTAGCATATCCTCCAATATCTGAATGGTGCGCTCAGACTACCCGTCCGTCTGAGGGTGAAAAGTTGTGCTCAACTGCACCTGAGTACCCAACTCTCGCTGAACAGACTTCCAAAACTGGGAAGTAAACTGAGTGCCCCGGTTGATTTGATGGAAACTGGGACACCAAGCAACCGAACAATCTCCCGAATATATATCTCTGCCAACAGCTCTGAAGAATAAGTAGTAAAATTAGGAATAAAATGTGCGGACTTGGTCAGCCTATCTACAATCACCCAAGTAACATCGAACTTCTTCAAAGTCCGTGGGAGTCCAGTAACAAAATCCATAGTGATCCTCTCCCACTTCAACTCGGGAATAACCATCTGCTGAAGTAAGCCACCCGGTCTCTGGTGCTCATATTTCACCTGCTGACAATTGAGGCACCAAGCTACAAACCCCACAATATCTTTCATCATTCTTCTCCACCAGTAGTGCTGTCTCAAATCCTGGTACATCTTCACGGCACCCGGATGAATGGAATACCGTGAGCTATAGGCCTCGTCTAATATCAACTCCCGAAGCCCATCCACATTGGGCATACAAATCCGGCCCTGCATCCTTAACACTCCATCATCACCAATGGTCACTTCTCCAGTATCATCATGCTGAACTCTATCCCTAAGCACAAGCAAATGCGGATCATCATACTGGCACTCTCTGATGCGATCATATAAGGAAGACCGAGATACCACACAAGCTAATACCTGACTGGGCTCAGAAATATCCAACCTCACGAACCGATTGGACAAAGCCTGAACATCAATCGCAAGAGGTCTCTCCCCAATTGGAATATATGCCAAACACCCCATACTCACTGCCTTTCGGCTTAAAGCATCGACCACTACATTGGCCTTTCCCGGATGAAACAATATGGTGATATCATAATCCTTAAGCAACTCCAACCATCTCCGCTATCTCAAATTAAGATCCTTTTGCTTGAACAAATGCTAAAGACTACGATGATCAGTAAATAACTCACAAGATACGCCATACAAATAATGCCTCCAAATCTTCAATGCATGAACTATGGCAGCCAACTCCAAATCATGAACGGGGTGGTTCTTCTCATGTGGCTTTAATTGACGAGAAGCATAGGCAATAACTCTACCCACCTACATCAATACACAATCAATCCCAACTCTTGAAGCATCACAATACACGGTATATGAACCTGAAGCTGATGGCTAAACCAATACTAGAGCTATGGTCAAAGCTGTTTTGAGCTTCTGGAAGCTCTCCTCACACTCGTCCGACCATACAAATGGAGCATCCTTTTGAGTTAACTTGGTCAAGGGTGATGCAATAGATGAGAATCCCTGAACAAACCGATGATAATATCCTGCCAACCCAAGAAAGCTATGAATCTCTGTGGCTGAGGACGGTCTAGGACAACTCTGAACCGCCTCTATCTTCTTTGGATCAACCTGAATACCCTCGCTGGACACCACGTGCCCCAAGAAAGCCACTGAACCGAGCCACTAATCACAATTGAAGAATTTTTCATAAAGCTTCTCCTCCTTCAATCTCTGCAATACAACTCTCAAATGCTCCGCATGCTCCTCCTGACTATGTAAGGACACCAGAATATCATCAATGAATACTATAACGAATGAATCCAGATAAGGCCTAAATACACTATTTATCAAATTCAAGAACGCTGCTGGGGCATTGGTCAGCCCGAAAGACATAACAAGAAACTCATAATGACCATATTTGGTCCTGAAAATAGTCTTAAGAATATCTAAATCCCTGATCTTCAACTGATGATAGCCCGAATGGAGAACACTCTCGCTCCCTGAAGCTGGTCAAATAAATCATAAATGCGAGGCAAATGATACTTGTTCTTAATTTTTACCTTGTTCAATTGCCTATAATCGATGCACATTCTCATTGTGTCATCCTTCTTCTTCATAAACAGAACCGGCGCACCCCAAGGCGACACACTAGGCCGAATGAAACCCTTATTAAGGAGTTCCTGAAGCTGCTCCTTCAATTCTTTCAACTCTACTGGTACCATACAATACGACGGAATAGAAATGTGCTGAGTGCCTGGCACCAGGTTAATACCAAAATCAATATCCCTGTCCTGTGGCATGCCCGGCAGGTCTGCAAGAAAAACATCAGAAAAATCCCGCACAACTAGAACAGAATCAATACTAGGAGTCTCAGCTCCAACATCTCTCACAAACGCTAGATATGAAAGGCAACCCTTCCCAACCATACGTTGGGCTTTCAAGAAAGAGATCACTCTACTACGAACATAATCAATCACACCACGCCACTCGATCCGCGGTACACCCAGCATAGCTAAAATGACTGTCTTAGCATGACAGTTTAGAATAGCACGACACAGAGATAACCAATCCATTCCAAAAATGACATCCAAATCCACCATGCTCAATAGCAATAGATCCACTCGGGTCTCCAGACCCACAATATTCACCACACATGTCTGATATATGGTCTATAATAACAGTATCGCCCACCGGACTAGATACATGAATAGGTAAAGCAAGAAACTCCTGGGGCGTACTCAAATAATGAGCAAAATATGAGGACACATAAGAAAAGGTGGAACATGGATCAAATAATACAAAGGCATCTCTGTGGCAGACTGAAACAATACCTGTAATGACAACATCTGAAGCAATAGCATCTGGCCTGCCTAGAATAGCATAGAAACGAGCCTGGACACCGCCTGATCGACCTCCCCCTCTGGGGCGATCCTTGGATACTTGACCTCCACCCCTAGCTGGCTGGGCGGGTGGTGAAGTAACTGGAGCAGAAGTCGAAGGCTGACCCCTCTGCTAGGACGAACTAGTAACACGACGAGGACACTACCTCCATACATGCCCAAACTCTTCATACTCCAAACAACTCCCAGGTGCTGAAGAAGGGGACTAAAGGGAACCCCTCGCACCAGAGTGACTAGATGATGCACTCGGCATAGAAGAACCCTGAGCTGACTGGGCACGAGATGAACTCTAAGTTGGAAGGGCGCTGAGTGAAGGCTGGACCTGCTGAGACTAATGATAACCACGACTTGAAGATGCCCCACGATACTCTGGACAGGCTGACTGACCAGGCCTAAAAGAACGACCTCTACCATGCTGGAACTAGCCCCTCGAAGGAGCACCATTGTAACTGCCCGATCCTAGAGGCCGCTTGGCCTCTCTCTCCTCTCGGTCCTGACGGTGAACCGTCTCAATCTCGCAAGCGATATCAACCTCCTCCTCAAATGTAGCACCCAACACTCTCTCTCTGGTCATAAGAATGCAGAGATTGTAGTTAAGGCCATTAACAAATCTCCTGTTCCTCTCACAATCAGTTGGAACCATCCAAATGGCATGACGAGCCAACTCAGAAAACCTCGACTCATACTGTGACACAGTCATATCCCCCTGTCTCAACCACTCAAACTGTCTACACAACTCCTCTCTACGGGACTGCGGTACATACTTCTCCAAGAAGAGAGTGGAGAACTGCTACCAAGTAAGTGGCGCTGCACCAACCAGTCTATGCCTCTCATACGCCTCCCACCAAGTGAAGGCAGCCCAAAAAAACTGAAAAGTGGTAAATGCCACACCACTAGACTCAAGAATCCTTGATGTATGGAGCATCCGCTGACACTTATCCAGAAAACCCTGAGCATCCTCGCCCTCAGCACCACTGAATGTCGGAGGCTGGAGTCTACCAAACCTCTCAAGAAGCCGCTGCTCATCATCCGACATAACTGGTACCATGAACTCCTGAGCTGGTGGGCTAGAGGTGCCTCCGGTGTCTGTAGTCCCTGAACTACCTGCTCAGGTGTGCGAGCAGCGGGGGTCTGATTGCCTCCCCCGGCCTGTGAAGTAGTTGCTGCTATGGTCGCTAAAATTGACTGAGCCAGGTCAGTGCAAACTGTCAAGATCTGTGCCAAGGTCTCCTGTAGACCAGGGATCACGATGGGCATATATGGTACCTGAACTGGTGCTGCTGGAGCCTGATCCTGAGCTGGGGCAGCTGGTGGATCAACAGGCGCTGCCCTCGTTGCTCTGCCTCTGCCACAACCGCGACCGCATCTATCGCCTCTGGTGGTCTCAGCGGATGACACTGGAGGTCGTCCACCTCATCCGGTAGCTTGGGTCCTTACTATCTGTGAGAGAATACAATAATAGAAGTTTAGTTCTCGGATCAACCAGTTCGCACGACAAGAATTTCAAGAATATGAAGTTTTTCCTAAAAGGTTCTGCAGCCTCTCGAGGATAAATACAGATGTCTCCGTACGGCGAGACTCTACTAAACCCGCTCATGACTCGTGAGACCTATGTAACCTAGGCTCTGATACCAACTTGTCACAACCCTAACCCCGAACCCGGTCGTGATGGCGCCTTTCGTGAAGACAAGGACAACCAGACCAATACAGTACACCTCTTTAAGTAGTTAATTACCATAAAACAGTTTTAAAGCATGATTTAATAACAATAAATCCGCGGAAACATAGATAACAATAATGGGGAAAACCATCCCGACACAGCCCAAACCGGGGTGTCACAAGTCATGAGCAACTAATGAATCCCGATACAAGTCTACTAAATACGAAATCCGATACAATAGTTCGAAGAACATGGAAATAATAACATAAGGGAGGAACGGGAGCTGCGGACGCCAATACTACCTCGTAGTCTCCGAAACACCGCCCGGACTGGGAGGATCAACACTCAGGAGCAGAATCTACTATGCTTGAATCTGCACACACGGTGTAGGGAGTAATGTGAGTACTCCAACCTAGTGAGTGATAATTATAAATAATGGCTTAAAAGCAAGAAAAAATGTAAAAGCACAAAGCATTCTATACCAAAGCAGTAAAATTACTTAAAGCAGTAGATCAGTGAAGAAATCAAGTAAAATACCTTTATAACAAGTAAAACAGGTAATCTGGCAGGTAAATAACAAGTAGAAATCCGCCCCTTGGGCACAATATCAATCACTCAGAACAGTATCAGCCTCTCGGGATCACTCTCAGAATAATAACAGCCCCTCGGGCTCACTCTTTGATCACAATGGATACCCGCGCTCACTGTAGGTGTGCAGACTCCGGAGGGGCCGCTTAGGGCCCAAGCGCAATATCAAGCCACTTCGTGGCATCAACTCTCGGCTCTCGGCCTCACATCACTCAAGCCACCTCGTGGCGTATAAATGTATCTCAGGCCCTCGGCCCATATCACTCAGTGTATCCTCACATATGGCCCTCGGCCGCACTCAGTCCAAAACATCATTTAGAAATATCATTTAAGTCTTAAAACTGAGTAAAAGTGGCTGAGTTGTAAAACAGTGGAAAACAGCAGGACTGAGTTTAAGTAATAAGTCAATATAGTGAGGAAATAGTGATAAAAATCCCCGAAGGGTTCAAATAGTTGACACGAAGCCCAAATATGGAAATCAGCCCAAATCATGATGATAACAAATAAGTTTCAGTCAAATACGCGATAAAATCATCAATTGGGACGGACTAAGTCACAGTCCCCAGTAGTATACGACCCTACGCTCGTCATCAAGCGCGTGACTCACCTTAATATAGCACTACAATGTGCAATCCGGGGTTTCAAACTCTCAGGACATCATTTACAATCATTACTCACCTCAAACCAGCTACAACTCTAGCTCGCGACGCCTTTGCCCCTCGAATCGGCCTCCACGCGCGTCGAATCTATCCAAAATCAGAACGAATATGTCACAATATTCTAAGGGAACAAAGCCCAAGCAAAAACAATCGAATATCAAAAATCCCAAAATTAGCAAAACCCGAACCCGAGCCCACTTCTCAAAACTCAAATTTTTACATAATTAGATTCCTTATCACCCCACGAGTTCATACATATCAAATGTTTTCAAATCCGACCTCAAATGGTCCTTCAAAAGTTCAAAATCCCAAGCCCTAGTTCTTCCATTTTTAGCTTAAGTTCCATGATTTTCTAGGTTGATTTCACAATAGAATCACGTTTTAGGTTCAAAAATCTTACCTCCAATTGATTCTCCTTGAATCCCTCTTGAATCTCCCTCAAAAAGCTCTCAAAATGATTGACTACGGAGGAAAATGACCCAAAATCGCGGATGAAATAACTTAAAAGTATTCTGCCGAGTTCTGCCCTTTCTTCATCGCGATCGCAGCCCAGGTCTCTCGATCGCGAAGAGCAAATTTCCAAGGCCCCAAAAATATTCTATGCGAATACGATACATACACTGCGAACGCGATGCTTCCACTTCCCATACTGTGCGAACACGAGATCTCTGATGAGAACGCGAAAAGTAATAACCCCTTGGACCCCATTCCTTATACGCGAACACGGACTGCCTCACGCGAATGCGAAGCACAAGCTCCCAGCCTTCCGAGAACGCGAGGCCTCAAACGCGAACGCGAAGGCTAAAATCTGGCCAACCCAAAATCCTTTTACGCGATCGCAATATACCCCATGCTATCGCAAAGGCTTAATTTCTGCAACACCAGAACACAAAAATTTGCAACTCTTAAACTTCAAAAATGGTGCGATTGACCACCCGAAACTCACCCGAGGCCCCCTGGACCTTAACCAAAAGCACCAACACATCCTAAAAGTTCATTTAAACTTGTTTCAATCATCAAAACACCTCAAACAACATCAAATCCACCAATTCACATCGAATTCAAGCCTAAGTTTTCTAAAAACTTCCGAAATACGCTTTTGATAAAAAACCCAACAAAACCACGTCCGAATGACCTGAAATTTTGCACACACATACCAAACGACATAACGAAGCTACAACAACTCTCGAAATTCCATTCTGACCCCCGGATCAAAATCTCACCTACCAACCAAAAATCGCCAAAATCTCAACTTCGCCAATTCAAGCCTAATTCTATTCCGGACCTCCAAAACCAATTTTGATCACACTCCTAAATCATAAATCACCTCCTGAAGCTAGCTGAACCATCGAAACTCACATCTGAGCCCTCTAACACATAAGTTAATATCCGATTGACTTTTCCAACTTAAACCTTCTTAAAAGAGACTAAGTGTCTCATTTCTTATCAAATCCACTCCGAATGCAAACTAATCAACTTGATCACATAAAACACGGATAACAAAGTATAAAGAAGCATAAATGGGGGAAAGGAGCAGTAACTCATGAGACGACTGGCCGGGTCATCACATCCTCCCCAACCTAAACAAACATTCGTCCTCGAACAAGTCAAGAAACATACATGAAGCCTCAAATAGGTGAGGATATCTGCTCCGCATCTCCCACTAGGTCTCCCAGGTAGCCTTCTCCACGGGCCGACCTCTCCACCGCACCTTTACTAAAGCTATATCCTTTGACCTCAACTTCTGAATCTGATGCTCCAAAATAACTGCTGGCTCTACATCATAAGTCAAGCCACCCTCCAACTGAACCGTGCTGAAATCCAGAACAGGGGACGGGTCTCCAATATACTTTCGGAGCATAGAAACATGGAAAACCGGATGCCCACTCGACAAGCTAGGTGGCAAGGCAAGCTCATAAGTCACCTTCCCAATCCGTCGAAGTACCTCAAAAAGCCCAATGAACCGCGGACTCAACTTCCCTTTCTTTCCGAATCTCATAACACCCTTCGTGGGCAAAACCTTCAACAGGACCTTCTCACCAACCATGTAGGATACATCTCGGACCTTCCTGTCCACATAACTCTTCTGCCTCGACAACACCGTACGAAGTCTCTCCTAGATCACCTTCACTTTATAAAAAACATCCTAAACCAAATATGTCCCCAATAGCCTAGCCTCCCCGGGATCGAACCAACCAACTGGAGATCTACACCGCCTCCCATACAAAGCCTCATACAGAGCCATCTGAATACTCGACTGGTAGATGTTGTTATAGGCAAACTCTGGAAGCAGTAGAAACCGATCCCATGACCCTCCGAAATCAATAACACAGGCGCATAGCATATCCTCCAATATCTGAATGGTGCGCTCGGACTACCCGTCCATTTGAGGGTGAAAAGTTGTGCTCAACTACACCTGAGTACCCAACTCTCGCTGAACAGACTTCCAAAATTAGGAAGTAAACTGAGTGCCCCGGTTGATATGATGGAAACTGGGACACCATGCAACCGAACAATCTCCCGAATATATATCTCTGCCAACCGCTCTAAAGAATAAGTAGTACAAATAGGAATAAAGTGCGCGGACTTGGTCAGCCTATCTACAATCAGCCAAATAACATCGAACTTCTTCAAAGTCCGTGGGAATCCAGTAACAAAATCCATAGTGATCCTATCCCACTTCAAATCGAGAATAACCATCTGCTGAAGTAAGCCACCAGGTCTCTGGTCCTACTGACAATTGAGGCACCAAGATACAAACCCCACAATATCTTTCTTCATTCTTTTCCACCAGTAGTGTTGTCTCAAATCCTGGTACATCTTTGCGGCACCCGGATGAATGGAATACCGCGAGCTATGGGCCTCCTCTAATATCAACTCCCGAAGCCCATCCACATCGGGCACGCAAATCCGGCCCTGCATCCTTAACACTCCATTATCACCAATGGTCACATCTCTAGCATCATCATGCTGAACTCTGTCCCTAAGGACAAGCAAATGCGGACCACCATACTAGAACTCTCTGATGCGATCATATAAAGAAGACCGAGATACCACACAAGCCAATATCCAATAGCCAACTGGGCTCAGAAAGCCAATAGCCAACTGGGCTCAGAAATATCCAATCTCACGAACCGATTGGCCAAAGCCTGCATATCAACCGCAAGAGGTCTCTCCCCAACTGGAATATATGCCAAACTCCCCATACTCACCGCCTTTCGGCTCAAAGCATCGGCCACTACATTGGACTTTCTCGGATGATACAATATGGTGATATTATAATCCTTAAGCAACTCCAACCATCTCCGCTACCTCAAATTAAGATCCTTTTGCTTGAACAAATGCTGAAGACTGCGATGATCAGTAATACCTCAAAAGATACGCCATACAAATAATGCCTCCAAATCTTCAATACATAGACAATGGCAACCAATTCCAAATCATGAACGGGGTATTTATTCTCATGGGGCTTCAACTGACGAGAAGCATAAGCAATAACTCTACCCTCCTGCATCAATACACAACCAATCCAAACTCTCGAAGTATCACAATACACGATATATGAAACTAAAGCTGATAGTAAAACCAATACTGGAGCTGTGGTCAAAGCTATCTTGAGCTTCTAGAAGCTCTCCTCACACTCGTCTGACCATACAAATGGAGCACACTTCTGAGTCAACTTGGTCAAGGGTAATGCGATAGATGAGAATCCCTGAACAAACCAGCAATAATAGCCTGCCAACCTAAGAAAGCTACGAATCTCTGTGGCTGAGGACGGTCTACGCCATCTCTGAACCGCCTATATCTTCTTTGGATCAAACTGAATACCCTCGCTGGACACCACGTGCCCCAAGAAAGCCACTGAACTGAGCCAAAACTCACACTTGGAGAATTTTGCATAAAGCTTCTCCTCCCTCAATCTCTACAATACAACTCTCAAATGCTCCGCGTGCTCCTCCTGACTACGCAAGTACACCAGAATATTATCAATGAATACTATAATGAATGAATCCAGACAAGGCCTAAATATATTGTTCATCAAATGGATGTACGCTGCTGGGGCATTGGTCAGCATGAAAGACAAAACAAGAAACTCATAATGACCATATCTGGTCCTGAAAGTCGTCTTAAGAATATTTGAATCCCTGATCTTCAATTGATGATAGCCCGAGCGGAGATCAATCTTGGAGAACACTCTCGCTCCCTGAAGCTGGTCAAATAAATCATCAATACGAGGTAAAGGATACTTGTTCTTAATTGTTACCTTGTTCAATTGCCTATAATCGATGCACATTCTCATTGTGCCATCCTTCTTCTTCACAAACAGAACCGACGCACCCCAAGGCGACACACTAGGCTGAATGAATCCCTTATCTAGGATTTCCTGAAGCTTCTCCTTTAATTCTTTCAACTCTGCTGGTGCCATACGATACGGCGGAATAGAAATGGGCTGAGTGCCTGACACCAGGTCAATACTAAAATCAATATCCCTGTCCGGTGGCATGCCTGGCAGGTCTGCTGGAAAAACATCTTGAAAATCCCTCACATCTGGAACAGAATCAATACTAGAAGTCTCAGCTCCAACATCCCTCACAAATGCTATATATGAGAGGCAACCCTTCCCAACCATACGCTGGGCTTTCAAGAAAGAGATCACTCTACTAGGAACATAATCAGTCACACCACGCCACTCGATCCGCGGTACACCCGGTATAGCTAAAGTGACTGTCTTAGCATGACAGTCTAGAATAGCACGACATGGAGATAACTAATCCATGCCCAAAATGGCATCGAAATCCACCATGATCAATAGCAATAGATCCACTCGGGTCTCTAGACCCCCAATAGTCACCACACATGACCGGTACACACGGTCTACAATAATAGTATCGCTTACCGAGGTAGATACATGAACAGGTAAAGCAAGAAACTCCCAGGGTGTACCCAAATAATGAGAAAAATATGAGGGCACACAAGAAAAGGTGGAACCAGGATAAAAAAATACAGAGGCATCTCTGTGGAAAACTGAAACAATACCTGTAATGACAACATCTGAATCAATGGCATCTGGCCTGCCTGGAATAATATAGAAATGAGCCTGGCCACCGTTTGATCGACCTCCCCCTCTAGGGTGACCCCTGACTTCCTGACCTCCACCCCTAGCTGGCTGGGCGGGTGGTGAAGTAACTGGAGTAAAAGTTGAGGGCTGACCCCTCTGCTGGGATGAACTAGCAACACGGCGAGGATACTACATCCACACATGCCCAAACTCTCCACACTCAAAACAACTCCCAGGTGCTGGAGAAGGGGACTGAAGGTAACCCCTCACACTAGATTGACTAGTTGATGCACTCGGTAGAGAAGAACCCTGAGCTAACGGGGCATGAGATGAACTCTAAGCTTGAAGGGCGCTGAGTGAAGGCTAGCCCTGCTAAGACCCATGATAATCACGACTTGAAGATGCCTCGCGATACTCTGGATGGGCTGATTGAGCAGGCCTAAAAGAACGACCTCTACCATGCTTCAACTGGCCCCTCAAGGAGCACCACTATAACTGCCCGATCCTCGATGTCGCTTGGCCTCTCTCTCCTCTCGGTCCTGACGGTGAACCGTCTCAATCTCGCGAGCGATATCAACCACCTCCTCGAACGTAGCACCCAACACTCTATCTCTAGTTATAAGAATGCGGAGATGGTAGTTAAGGACATCAACAAATCTCCTGATCCTCTCACGATCAGTCGGAATCATCTAAAAGGCATGACGAGCTTACTCAGAAAACCTCAACTTATACTGTGACACAGTCATATCCCCCTGTCTCAACGACTCAAACTGTCCACGCAGCTCCTCTCTATGGGATTGAGGTACAAATTCTCCAAGAAGAGAGTGGAGAACTGCTGCCAAGTAAGCGGCTGCACCAGTCGACCTATGCCTCTCATACGCCTCTCACCAAGTGAAGACAGCCCCAGAAAACTAAAAGGTGGTAAATGCCACACCACTAGACTCAAGAATCCCTGATGTACGGAGCATCCGCTGACACTTATCCAGAAAACCCTGGGCATCCTCGCCCTCAGCACCACTGAATGTCGGAGGCTGGAGTCTACCAAAACTCTCAAGACGGCGTTGCTCATCATCCAGCATAACTTGTACCATGAACTCTTGAGCTGGTGTAACTGGCTGGGCTGGAGGTGCCTCCGGTGTCTGTAGTCCCTACACTACCTGCTTAGGTATGCGAGCAGTGGGGGTCTGATTGCCTCCCCGGCCTATGAAGTAGCTGCTGATGTGGTGGCTGAAATTGCCTGAGCCAGGCCAGTGCAAACTATCAAGATCTGTGCCAAGGGCTCCTATAGACCGGGATAACGATGGGCACAGCTGGTGCCTGAACTGGTGCTGCTGGAGCCTAATCCTGAGCTGGGGTAGCTGGTGGATCAATAGGTGATGCCCTCGCTGCTCTGCCTCTGCCATGACCACGACCGCGTCCACGGCCCCTGGTGGTCTCAGCGGGTGGCACTGGTGGTCATCCACCTCATCCGGTAGCTTGCGTCCTCACCATATATGAGAGAATAGAATAACAGAAGTTTAGTTCTCGGATCAGCAATTTCGCACGACAAGAATTTTAAGAATATAAAGTTTTTCCTACAAGATTCTGTAGCCTCTCGAGGATAAATACAGACGTCTCCGTACCGATCCGTGAGACTCTACTAAACCCGCTCATGACTCATGAGACCTATGTAACCTAGGCTCTGATACCAACTTGTCACGACCCTAACCCCGAACCCGATCGTGATGGCGCTTCTCGTGAAGACAAGGCCAGCCAAATCAATATAGTACACCTCTTTAAGTAGTTAATTACCATAAAACAGTTTTAAAGCATGATTTAATGGCAATAAATTTGCGGAAACATAGATAACAATAATGGGGAAAACTATACCGGCACAGCCCAAACCGAGGTGTCACAAGTCATGAGCAATTAATGAATCCTGATACAAGTCTACTAAATACGAAATCCGATACAATAGTTTGAAGAACATGGAAATAATAAGATAAGGGAGGCACGGGTCTGGGGATGTCAACAGCTACCTCGTAGTCTCCGAAACACCGCCTGGACTGGGAGGATCAGCACTCAAGAGCCGAATCTGCTATGCCTGAATCTGCAAACACGGTGCATGGAGTAATATGAGTACTCCAACCCAGTGAGTAATAATTATAAATAATGGCTGAAAGCAAGAAAACACGTAAAAGCACAAAACATTCTATACTAGAGTAATAAAATTACTTAAAGCAGTAGATTAGTGAAGAAATCAAGTAAAATCCCTTTTTAACAAGTAAAACAGGTAATCTGGCAGGTAAATAACAAGTTGAAATCCGCCCCTAGGGAACAATATCAATCACTCAGAACAGTATCAGCCCCTCAGGCTCACACTCAAAACAATATCAGCCCCTCGGGCTCACTCTAAGATCACAATGGGTACCCGCGCTCACTGTGAGTGTGCGGACTCCGGAGGGGCCCATTAGGGGCCAAGCGCAATATCAAGCCTCCTCGTGGCATCAACTCTCGGCTCTCGGCCTCACATCACTCAAGCCACCTCGTAGCGTATAAATATATCTCAGGCCCTCGGCCTCATATCACTCAGTGTATCCTCACATATGGCCCTCGGCCCAAAACATCATTTAAAAATATCATTTAAGTCTCAAAACTGAGTAAAAGTGGCTGAGTTGTAAAACAGTGGAAAACAGCAAGACTGAGTTCAAGTAATAAATCAATATAGTGAGGAAACAGTGATAAAAATCCCCGAAGGGTTCAAATAGTTGGCACGAAGCCCCAATATGGCAATCAGCCCAAATCATGATGATAACAAATAAGTTTCAGTCAAATACGCGGTAAAATCATCAATCGGGACGGACCAAGTCACAGTCCTCAGTAGTATACGACCCCACGCTCGTCATCAAGTGCGTGTCTCACCTCAATATAGCACTACGATGTGCAATCCGGGGTTTCAAACCCTCAGGACATCATTTATAATCATTACTCACCTCGAGCTGGCTACAACTCTATATCGTGATGCCTTTGCCCCTCGAATCGGCCTCCACCCACGTCGATTCTATCCAAAATCAGAATGAATATGTCACAATAAGCTAAGGGAAAAAATCCCAAGCGAAAAAAATCGAAAAACATCAAAAATCCCAAGCGAAAACAATTGAAAAATATTAAAAAAATCCGAAATTAGCAAAATCTGAGCCCCTGGGCCACTTCTCAAAACATAGAATTTTTCACATCATTAGATTCCTTATCACCCCACGATTTCATACATATCAAAATTCCTCAAATTCGACCTCAAATGGTCCTTCAAATTTCAATTCAAAAGTTCAAAATCCCAAGCTCTAGTTCTTCCATTTTTAGCTTAAGTTCCATGATTTTCTAGGTTGATTTCACAATAGAATCACGTTTTAGGTTCAAAAATATTACCTTCAATCGATTCTCCTTGAATCCCTCTTGAATCTCCCTCAAAAAGCTCTCAAAATGATTCACTATGGAGGAAAAATGACCTAAAATCGCGGATGAAATAACTTAAAAGCATTCTGCCCAGTTCTGCCCTTTCTTAATCGCGATTGCGGCCCAGGCCTCACGATCGCGAAGAGCAAATTTCCAAGGCCCCAAAAATACTCTATACGAATGCGATACATATAATGCGAACGCGATGCTTCCACTTCCCATACTATGCGAACGCGAGACCTCTGATGCGAACGCGAAGAGCAATAACCCCTTGGACCTCATTCCTTATACGCGAACGCGGACCGCCTCACGCGAACGTGAAGCACAAGTTCCCAGCCTTCCACGAATGTGAGGCCTCAAACGCGAACGCGAAGGCTAAATTCCGGCCAACCTAAAATCCTTCTACGCGATCACAATATACCCCACGTGATCACGGAGGCTTAATTTCTGCAACACCCGAACACAAAAATCTGCAACTCTTAAACTTCAAAAATGGTCCGATTGAACGCCCGAAACTCACCCGAGGCCCCGGGACCTCAACTAAAAGCACCAGCGCAACCTAAAACCTCATTCAAACTTGTTCCAATCATCAAAACACCTCAAACAACATCAAACCCACCAATTCATATCGAATTCAAGCCTAAGTTTTCTAAAAACTTCCAAAACATGATTTTGATAAAAAACCCAACCAAATCACGTCCGAATGACCTGAAATTTTGCACACACATTCCAAACGACATAACAAAGCTACAACAACTCTCAGAATTCCATTCCGACCCCCGGATCAAAATCTCACCTACCAACCAGAAATCACCAAAATCTCAACTTCGCCAATTCAAGTCTAATTCTACTCCGGACCTCTAAAACCAATTACGATCACACTCCTAAGTCAGAAATCACCTCCTGAAGCTGGCCAAACCATCGAAATTCACATCTGAGCCCTCTAACACATAAGTCAACATCCGATTGACTTTTCCAACTTAAACCTTCTTAAAAGAGATTAAGCGTCTCATTTCTTACCAAATCCACTTCGAGCGCAAACTTTGCCACGATTGAAGGATAATGCAAATCAACTTGATTATATAAAATACGGATAACAAAGCATAAAGAAGCAGAAATGGAGGAAACAAAGCGGTAACTTATGAGACGACTGGCCGGGTCGTCACATCGTCCCCAACTTAAACAAACGTTCATCCTTGAAAGAGTCAAGAAAAATACCTGAAGCCTTAGATAGGTGAGGATATCTGCCCTGCATCTCCCGCTCGGTCTCCCAGCTAGCCTTCTCTACGGGCCGACCTCTCCACTGCACCTTCACTGAAGCTATATCCTTTGACCTCAACTTCCGAATATGATGCTCCAAAATAGCTGTTGGCTCTACATCATAAGTCAAATCACCCTCCAACTGAACCATGCTGAAATCCAGAACATGGGACGGGTCTCCAATATACTTCCGGAGCATAGAAACATGGAAAACCGGATGCACACTCGAAAAGCTAGGTGGCAAGGCAAGCTCATAAGCCACCTTCCCAATCCTCTGAAGTACCTCAAAAGGCCCAATGAACCACGGACTCAACTTCCCTTTCTTTCCGAATCTCATAACACCCTTCGTGGGCGAAGCTTTCAACAGGACCTTCTCACTAACTATGTACGACACATCTCGGACCTTTCTGTCCGCATAACTCTTCTGACTCGACTACGCCGTACGAAGTCTCTCCTGGATCACCTTCACTTTATAAAAAGCATCCTAAACCAAATCTGTCCCTAATAGCCTAGCCTCACCGGGCTCAAACCTACCAATTGGAGATCTACACTGCCTCCCGTACAAAGCCTCATATGGAGCCATCTGAATACTCGACTGGTAGTTGTTGTTGTAGGCAAACTTTGCAAGCGGTAGAAACCGATCCCATGACCCTCCGAAATCAATAACACAGGCATGTAGCATATCCTCCAATATCTGAATGGTGCGCTCGGACTGTCCGTCTGTCTGAGGGTGAAAAGTTGTGCTCAACTGCACCTGAGTACCTAACTCTCGCTGAACAGACTTCCAAAACTGGGAAGTAAACTGAATGCCCTGATCTGATATGATGGAAACTGGGACACCATGCAACCGAACAATCTCCCGAATATATATATATATATATATATATATATATCCGCCAGCCGTTCTGAAGAATTAGTAGTACAAATATGAATAAAGTGCACGGACTTGGTCAGCCTATCTATAGTCACCCAAATAGCATCGAACTTCTTCTAAGTCCGTGGGAATCCAGTAACAAAATCCATAGTGATCCTCTCCCACTTCCACTCGGGAATAACCATCTGCTGAAGTAAGCCACCCGGTCTCTGGTGCTCATATTTCACCTGCTGACAATTGAGGCACCGAGTTACAAACCCCACAATATCTTTCTTCATTCTTCTCCACCAGTAGTGCTGTCTCAAATCCTGGTACATCTTCATCTTTATTCATTCTTCTCCACCAGTAGTGCTGTCTCAAATCCTGGTACATCTTCACGGCACCCGGATGAATGGAATACCGCAAGCTATGGGTCTCCTCTAATATCAACTCCCGAAGCCCATCCATATTGGGAAAGCAAATCCGGCCCCGCATCCTAAACACTCCATCATCACCAATGGTCACATCTCTAGCATCATCATGCTGAACTCTGTCCCTAAGGACAAGTAAATGCGGATCATCATACTGGCACTCTCTGATACGATCATATAAAGAAGATGGATATACCACACAAGCCAATACCCGACTGGGCTCAGAAATATCCAACCTTAGGAACCGATTGGCCAAAGCCTGAACATCAACTGCAAGAGGTCTCTCCCCAACTGGAATATATGCCAAACTCCCCATACTCATCGCCTTTCGGCTCAAAGCATCGGCCACTACATTGGCCTTTCCCGGATGATATAATATGGTGATATCATAATCCTTAAGCAACTCCAACCATCTCCGCTACCTCAAATTAAGATCCTTTTGCTTGAAAAAATGCTGAAGTTTGCGATGATCAGTGAATACCTCACAAGATACACCATACAAATAATGCTCCAAATCTTCAATGCATGAACTATGGCGATAAATACTTGGTGTATCAATTAGTATATGAAAGGCAGAAGACACAAGTTATCTAAAAGATAATAGAACCAATGCGGTGCTTAGAATACATATCAAAACAAATCCATCCTACATATGTTAAAAGATTGTGATGCACAAATCGAGGATCAAACCCTACTGAAAACACAATTTGGAAAAGACAACTCCAGCATGAAACCTTGTAATTTTTCAGATTCCATGTAATTTTTGTATTGAATGGAGAATAAAGATGTTGTTATCTAGGTTTTGGTGAAAAAATGATCCAATCAAAGTTCGGAGAATTCACTCTAAAAGAAATAGGAGGCAATGACCTTCTCTGCCAAGTCTTTCCTAACAATACGTAAAATCCAGTAAAGGTAAAATCTAATTTTAAAAATCACATATAACATAAGAAATTATATAGTAAGGCAAAGTTATTGCTCAAAATATAAAGAGATGTCTTTCAACTGTATTTTTTTCTCCCCCTAGAACTTGTAGTGCCTTCTCCATGTCATACCAAGTAATTTAGGAAGAGGTTTGAATTTATTTAATAAAATTTATATACCTTTTAATCAGAACTTATTTATAATGGTGGTTATCAATCCCTCCTACACATATCTTACCACTCGTGAAGGCTTATGTAATATTTTAGGAAATATTCAGGGTTAATGTAATATTTTTAAATTCTAATTGACTAGTAACAATCTAAATTTTTACTACTAAGTACATTGTAAAATGTCTTGGTATATTATTTTATTTTTCAAATTTTAGAATTTTACCATTAAATAGAATATAATTAATTTGAATAAATAGAATTTACTTTGAAGTGAAAAATGGTTTAGTTCACTCGATCATTCAATTTTATGGATTTGCAATTGATTTAGTGACATAAGCTAGCCTTAATTTGTTAAGCACTTCAGTGTTTTGAACCTTCTATAAAATTCTTGAAAAGGAGCTTATGTTTTGGAGTCGACAATGATTTGAATAGCCCAAATTTGCACTAACCTATTTTCGAGATTTAGTTTTTGAGATGTTAACCACTGCCAGCTTGAAAATAAAATTAATTTTGGGGTCGTTAATGATTCTGAATAGCCTAAATTTGCATTGTGCTTGATTTTTTCGAGCTCTAGTATCACAATAGAAACCAACATGGGAGATCTTGACAAACTTTTTTATAAAAAATAAATCAATAGTTAGTAACTTTATTTTTAAAGGAATCTTGTGTTATTAAGAGAAGTTAGAGGGAATATTACCAGAAAAAAGGTCAAATAAACTTGGTACGTTTTGCAAAATAACAACTCGTTCCTATCCTAGCATATCATATGTCATATGTGCGCCTAAGGCTCTTTTCAAAGTTGCTGAGTGTTTACCCTTAAAAATGAGTAATAATTAAATTTAAACGCAATTTAAAAGCATACGTGATTTATTTCAATATAAATGATCTGAGAACAACAAATAATTAGATCAGCGAGAGAATGAACGATCAAACAAATCGTAATGGAACTATCAAGCCTGATCTTAAATTGAATGCTGAAATTCAGCCTCGATCGAACCCTCGATATGAGCTCGGTTGCGATTATAGAAGAGAGTAAGTGAAGAACACTTTAAATGAGAGCTGGATAATCCATTGCTCGTCCTCGAGCAATCAAACTACACTTTTTTTTTTACGGACACAGCCTTTTTAAATAATTCTCCTAACTCATCATACCAAGAGTATTTAAAATAGACTAAGCATAAAAGTGTAACATCTTCACCTCAAGATTTGATTCACAAGTACCACGCATTATTCACAACTCACCTACTTACTCTAACATAGAGGTCACTGACATTACCTTTCCTTCATGAATCAAGTGCCCTCACAACATAAGAGAGTAGTTCCACACAATAAAATTTAAGAACACTTAGGAACTCAAGATTGAAAGAATTCACTCACTCTCAGAA